>JAFVLL020024273.1:0-37515 GCA_021397915.2 Tor tambroides | reverse complement strand
GGAGGCACAGACGGAAAATTGACTCTTTGTCTCACAAATGAGCATGTTGCACCAAATCCACATGAACACATTCTGCTCTGCTGGCTGCTGAAGTCATGTTCTGCTTTTATATCATATGGAGCAGACAATCTACTATCAGCCAATGTTTTGTCTCCTCAAAGCCAAGAATCAGAGCTTTCCAAATAAAAAAGAACACGTACAGTAGAGGAAAGTTTGGATTTTACAGATAATTGGTTCGTGCAAGTTGTTAAAATTGTAAAGCTGCCACTAGTAAAAGACTGCAGTCAACCAGAAAAGACAATGCTGTAGCAAAAGCTAGTTATTCTTAGTCACAGAAATTCTTCTGAATATGTATTAAAGAGAAATAGTCTGAGCTAAAAGTTCATAAGGAGTGATGTGAAGTCGAGAAGTGAAATTAGGACTGGCAATTTCAGGACTGGCTGATTCCCTCAAGCCCCCTGCAGAGAGAAGGGCTGTTTCTCAATTCCCTGGAGAAACCAGTTTATCAAGCCAATACATACACATTAAAACAGCGCAAATTATCCCCAAAAGCTCCAATCTAAACCATAGAATCTAACAATTATCTCCGTAATGCTGGTAATCACTGCAATTAAATGCTGTTCAGGGTGAAAGGCGGTCTCGCTTGCGTCTCGTGTCTGCACCTCATGCCGAGACAAAACACAACATTCAAGACTACGAAGCATCGTGAAAATGCTCCCGGTGCTATTCCCAAGACACTGCATGTTGATGTTTTTTAAGCTAAAAAAACATTGCTCTTATAGCAACTGCTTTGGAAACATTGACTTTAGAGGATATAGAGGATAGAAGATATTTTTGTATGTTTCATACACTTCACTATCGTAACATGATGTACTTCTGAGCAGAGCAGAATATCCACTAGGAACTGACTGTATTGGGCAAAAGTTGCTGTTCCAGCCAGACCTGAATGTGAGTTTGCAGTATGTTATTGAAATTGCATTAGTAGTTTTTGGTTATATTTTAGAAAGGCTTTCAGATGTTTTTCAAAATATCTTCTTTTGTGTTCCACAGGGAAACAAAATGAAGAGAGTGAAGGATGACAGAATTTTCATTTCTGGGTGAATGAAAATTGAAAGTGTACTCACCCTCAGGCCAATGAAGATATAGATGAGTTTATTTCTTCAGATTTCTTCAGGAACAGATTTGGAGAAATTGAGCATTACATCTCTTGCTCTGCAGTGAATGGGTGCCGTCAGAATGAGAGTCCAAACAGCTGATAAAAACACCAGAATAATTAATTAACATCTAGTGAAGTGAAACGCTGCGTGCTTTTAAGAAGCAAATCCATAAAGGAATTTTAACTTTAAACCATTACTTCTTGTCATAACCCATAATAATGCTTTGTCCAGTGAAAAAGTTTTCCTCTCACATCAAAATACACTGACATATTTGTTCAGCGCTGTTTTAGGCTGTTTTCACTTAGAAACAGTGCTTGATTTGTGCATATTTCTCTCCTGATTTAGAAGAGATGTTTTTTTACTGGAGAAAGTAATATTATGAATAGAGAATTTTATCCAGAAGCAATGTGGTATAAAGTTAAAAACATCTTGATGATGGATTTGTTTTTTTTCCAAACATGCATCATTTCGCTTTTTGGACTCTCATTCTGATGGCACCCATTCACTGCAGAGGATCCATTGGTGAGCAAGTGATGTAATGCTAAATTTCTCCAAATCCATTCTGATGAAGAAACAAACTCATCTACATCTTGCACAACGTGAGTATTTTCAGAAGATGTTCATATTTGGGTGAACTATTTCTTTAATAAATTGGTTAATTTGAGTGATATCAGCCAAAGTAGAGAGTTATTTTGATGAAATATTACGAATACAAGTTTCGTGTTGACTTCCAGCCTTTTGCACATGGACATTGAGATGCTGGACATGAGTCACATTTACCTCAACCTGTTCTGGCTCTTTTCTGTACCACCACCATCACATCTGAGTAAAGCTTCAAGAGGCTGAAAGTTAAGAACAGGGTTGTGTATAGAGTACTCTTCAAGGTTTTGGACATGTTGTCAGCAATATCAAAAAATATCTTTCTGCTTCTTAGCAGTAAGCAAGCCTTGGCTTCGTCAAGAGTTTCTTTTTCCACCTTTTGCCTGCCACCTGCTCTAAAAACAAGTAAAGCTGCCACATACAGGTAGTTTCAGAATTTCTAACTTTTGTTTTCATATTAAACATCATCAGCTCTTGAAGAATGTCAGACTGACAAATACAACCCAAGGCCAAACAAATCAGCAGAAGACATTTAAATATGATACATCTTCAAAAGAAGCCAAGAACCAAGCTGCTGTATTATTTGACAACCACAAACAGCCTACAGCTAATGAACTATATCACTTGGCAGAAAAACTGGATATTCAGATTATTAATAATAATAAAAGTACCTATTAAGTGCTTACAGGACCCAAATATTCCGACATTATTTACTCACCTATTTAGTTCAAAATGCAATTACAAATGAAATGAAACTGAGACTTTCAAGCTTTAAAATGAATGCAACAACATCACAAAGCACCACAAAACATATGGGCTATTTTTATATCTGAATACTGCTTATGTCTTCTTTATGCTGCACACTTCAGTCCCCATTTATTATAATTGCATGGGAAAGACTGAACAGAACAATTCTGCGTAAAGTGTATACTTCTCCTCTGTCAAGAGCCGATCTCGGCGTTGTCTGTTCTCCGCCGCAGACGCTCATTGGCACATGGCAGCACTGGCAGATCTAAGAAATCCCAGGAGAAACAAACAGGAAGCCGGAGACACAGGAGTGCCAAATAACTTAACAACAACAGCGCTCTCACTATTCAAAATCAGGATGAGCAGCACGCACTCATCTGGAACAGGACACAAACTGGAAGCATGCCTTAAAAGCAGAATTAAATGAAAAAGATTTCAGTGTCTGGTGGCAAGAACACATCAGATGTTTTAGACATTTTTGGGGTATGAAATGCAGTACGGAAATATAAAATATAACAAATTCAATTTGATGTGTGGGTGCAGTTTGCTAAAACAAAACTTTGCCATAATACTAAGGTATTGTGAGTGGTTTCAAGGACATTGAAACACTCTAAAAACTGAAAAAAATTTCAGAGTTGTAAATAAAAATTATTGAAGTACATTTTACAATTATATACTATTTCAGGCTTTCAAAAGTTCCTGGATTTTTCCATAAGTTTCCAAAAAATCCTGGAAAGCTTTCAAATTTTCTTTGGAAACCTTCCACCTTTTTGGCAACCCTAGTCAGGGGTTTGTTCAAATCACTTACTCAAAGCAATAATAATAGTGATGCTTGACTTAGCAAACACTACTAATTAAATACCTAATCTTTTCCTTGTTTTTCAACATGTCTCATCTCAAGTAATGCTGTGCAGTTTATCTTTGTTATTAACAAATTCACTCTTTCAAAAGCAGCAGCAACGACTCCTTCCCTCCATGACACACACTCATTGAATCTGACAGCACCAAGTCAACCAGAAGGTCAAGCCACAATGAAAGCAGAATGTATTTTATATTGATTAACTGTTTGGACTAATTATATTGCAGTGACATGTGACAGAGCTCACGCAGGAGGAGGAGAAGAGACAACTCGACTTCCATATTAAACACGAATCAGAGATATTATATTCTGAATGCAAGACTACAGCTCTTGTGCCAGCAGCACCAAAGAGAAATGCAAAAATAATGACTGTTTTCAAACACTCAGACAAACAAGAACCAGACAAATCCTCCCACCACAAACTCACGCCATTGTTTGAGTCAGTGTTGCCATGTCAGGTTGCTCATACAATGACATTTCAACTGCATTTGATGCAACTAGTGGAACAGATGTTTTAGTAAAGTTTTTGGTGTAAATACAAATGTGCAGTTAGTTTAACTTCTCAGTGAAATCTAGAATTTTATAAGACACAAATGTAAAATTTGAAGGACAAAAGCAAAAAGGTACTTACCACCAGTCTTTAAAATGAAAGTTTCTTTATAGTTGCTTTATCTTCAAGACACTGTCAAAAGAACAGACTTGTTGTAAATAATTTAATTAATTAATTTTCTATTTCTTCACAAAACCATCATGCACTGGCACATTAAAAAAATTAGAAACCAAAACAGTGATCTGAAGAACCTAAAATGTAACATCAAGAACTTTTTATTGTCCAAACACACATAAAACCAATACAAGGACCCTATACATGCCCAAAATGGTGCTTTAAAGGCATTTTAAAGAAAATGAAAATTACTCACCCTCTTGTGGCTCCAAACCATGTATGACTTTCTTTATTCTGTAGAAGACAAAAAGATTATTTTGAAGAACACTGGGAAACAAACACCATTGGATATTTCTTCAGAAAATCACCACTAGAGCATTAAAACATTAGAAACATTGATCTGAAGAAACTAAAATGTATCAAAGAACTTTTTAAAGTCCAAGCAAACATGAAACCAACCCAAGAACCCCATATACACATAAAAGTGTGATCTTAAAGAGACAGTACACCAACAATGAAAAATACTCATCCTCATGTGGTTCCAAACCTGTATGACTTTATTCTCCAGAACACAAAAGAAGATATTTTGATGAATGTTGGAAATCAAACAACACTGGAATCCATTGATTTCCAATTTTATGGCATTTTTATGACATTTTTCAAAATATCTTCTTTAGGGTACTTTAAGGTAAAGGCATAGTCCACCCAAAAATTAAAACCCTCTTAAATTACTCACCCTCATGTGGTTCCAAATCATTATGACTGACTTTCTTCTGCAGAACACAAAACAAGATATTTTGAAGAACATTGGGAATCTATTTGAGTTCTACTGCATTGACTAAATCCTATCTTACCTTCTTTACTCTTTCGCACAAGAAAGTAAGTCATGCAGATGTAAGACCCTCAGACACGTTTTTCTTCTGAGATATGGACAATACACACACACAGTGTATTAACATACAGACATCTGTTTCCAAATCTTACTGAGAGAAGATATGAGAAAATCTCCTTTCTCACCTATCCTTTTCATCCCCTCACCCATCACCCTTCACTCAGCTCACTCAGAGTGGTCAATAGCATAATATAATGTTCTACATGAATGCAAGTGATATTCACACTCATGTTTGGTATCATTTGAATTGTCTCTGTGCGACTGGTACAATGGTCTCAATCTTACACACACTTCATACTATATATTTTCCTAAAGTCAGGTCATGCATTTTTTACTCTCAAATTTATCTTTGAGAATTTTATGTCTTGTATTGATTTGATTTGATATCTCTGAACTGACTATGTAATTGGCATAATACATATTTACCTGCATGATAATAAATTGTTACATTTGAATTTATTCTGTTTACTCTGAAATCATTGACTCTAGTAGATTACGTTGTGTCCTTGTTACAGCATCACTGTGTCAGGTTAGTAATGGACTAAAATTCAGTTGAGATTGAGCATAGGGCACACCAACTGGATCTTTAGAGATCCGGCTAACACTAGTTCAAGTGCACTTAGACTGTAAGAGTTAAAAGGGAATTTCAGTTTAGGTCAACTTGATGTTGTTCGACCAGCCTATATTTTGGGTGAGCCTAACCTCTGTTTTCTGTAATGTTACTCTAGCTAAGTGTACATGGGAAACCAAAGTAATGTTGGTCATCTTATATCTTAGTAGTGGTCGTGACCTGTGACTAGAGATAATTTTGCTTTATTCAAGTGTGTACAGATCTATATAAAGTACTTTTAGAACAAGCAACCATAGGAGCAGCCATCTAAAGTATTAGACAATTACCTGTGTCTAATAACCAAGACTGGCAAGCATGCGAGCGTGAGGTACGCTAACGGCCGATGCGATATCTCTGAGTGACATTAGAATTCGAATGAACGAGTCATTCGATTTTAATCGAATTTGATTAATAAGATTAAAGAGTTAAATAGAATAATAAGATGTCTAGATAAATTATCCTATGAATAATCAACAATAATTGGCATTCTAACCTAAATTCGAGGTCATAATTACATGGAGTCAGATTAGAATTTAATTGAAATTAAATTACTTTCCGCACTGAAAAGAACGAACATGCAGGAAACCTTCAGCCACCTTTGGATACCTTCATTGGGCCAATTGGGTGGATCTTACACAGTTTTGGAACAAAGACAGATTTTTCATTTTTGACTATCCCTTTAAGATGCAAGTGTATCATTATGGCCCTCCCTTACATCCAAAGGTACTGAATGAAAGTTCACATCCCCATCATAAAACACATTCATGACAGACCAACAACAATGTGGCCTCCCATCCTCCCATTTCAAACTGTTGCTCATCTCCGTCTCGGATGAGTGGGGCATTATGTTCTATTAGTATTCTCTCCCTGAGCTCGACGACAGATAAAGGTTTACCTGCCCACCAACAGCTGCATTTGATGCTTGAGATCTCATTCATGCACACACAGACATGGCTTTATGACGAACGCCTCGTGAAGCAACTTTTACCCCAGTGTCGCCTAGCAACCATCATCTCCATTAAGTATCAAAGTTAAGCGTGAGGAGGACAAATAAAAATCATGTAGCTGCTTGGCTTGCTTAGCACAAACATTGTGAAGCAAGAAAAATGGAGATAAAATGTATTTATGAAGCCTTGGAATCTCACACGCACACCTGTGGGGCGGCAGGGCAGGTGATGAGCTGTCTGACCTCTGGCGTCGCTGTATGTGTCGGGTAGCAGGTCTTGGCACAGGCTGCAGTTAATAATGGATGGATGTTATTTACACGCGAAACAACACAAGGCATTTCCTCCAGACCTCCTCTGATGAGTTTCTGCCTCATTTAGGATCATGTTCCTGGCATTTCTCGCGGGAACTCTTTAAAGCTGGCTGAGATATGTCTCGCTTTCTGTCGTTCTACATTCAGATGGCTTCTGTTCTGCTGCAGTCTATTGCCGGATGGAAAGGTTATGAAACAGACCATGAAATTCAGCTGCACATGTTGTCACCTCACACAAATGACTGTAAAATCCTGTCATGGCGTACTTGCAAATTGAGGATTTACAGTATGGAATTGGTATTTGAACCATTGGGGTCTGAAGAGACACGATTAATGTGGATTTGTACTTCATTAAAGCTCTGTGCCCCTGCGGTCCCGTGTCAGGTTCTGATAAAGGCCATGTGGGACTCACGAGGGTGATATATTTTATCTCGTTCCATCCAGCCTTGTTCTTTTCATCTGCTGTAATGGATGCCTGTTTATCTGAATCTGACAAATGACATTGTGTCTGCTGGAGTTAACAATCTGTTAATTTCTATGCTTAACTTCAAAAGCCATGGGGTGTGTTTAAATGACATACTGCATACTATTCTTTGAAAGAAAGTATGGATGGAATACTAAATGCCTACAACCCAAGTATGCTGTGTTGAACACAGAAGAATAGATTTTGAAGAATGTGGGTATAAACTATATTTAATACATTATTAATGGAAGTCAATGGGGACCATGAACTGTTTGGTTATGCACATTCTACACCTTCTATGTTTAACAGAAGAAAGAAACTCATACAGGTTTGGAACAACTTGAGGGTGAGTATGATGACAGAATTTTCACTTTTAGGTGAAAAGGTGTGGTTACATTTACTGTTCTGCAAATTTTCGCAGTTGGATTCCAGTTATTTTAATAGGAATCCACGCAATTGGGTAGTTTGCGTGAGGTAAAGATTTCCCCACACAGATTTTGCAATGGTCATGCAAATTCACCAACAGAAAAGCAGCATGGTTTCAAGTTGACTTCTTTATGATCTGTGCATCATACATTGCTAATAGACCTTAATCAGGTTAGACGCCATATTGAATTTAACATGTTTGAAAACAATGCTGCATTCACGCCATATCGTAATTACTGTAATTTCGAGATGACAACATGTGATGTTCTATTTGGACCCTCGGACTTGAACTATCACACTATCAATGCGTATAACATAGCGGTTAACGAATCTGAGGTGGTCAGGTGGTCATAGCTGTCAATAAGCTCCCAGTTCACAAGTTGTAATTACGAGTTCTACAAGGACATGACTGCTTTTTACAAGTTGGTATCTCGTAATTACGGTAATTACGATATGGCGTGAACGCACCTTTAGACTGTGGGGGACAGACTTACAGTCTTTAAAATCTGTAGCTATAAAGGTCCTAGATCATGTAATTAACTTTTTAAAATGTTTCATTAAGTTTTTGTCTATGGAAAGTTTATTTATTTAGTTATTTATTTATTGTCCGAAATAAGTTTCGACAGCTGAACAATCAGTATGTTGTTAAACAACAGTACAAACAACTGTATTTCTATCCCTGACATTTCTGTCAGAAATTAAATATGGCGCTACCCTGAGTAAGGTCTATAGATTGGACCTTTTTGTCCACAAAATTTTGCTAAACGTGGTTAACGTGGCTGCACCTTTAAGGAGTAGCTAACGAAACAGAGCGACGCCACTAACTCGCGTGACAATATTTTCACCTGCTTTCTTTTACAATAACAAGTTCGTTTTCCCAACAAAACGGCCTACAGTTTCACATACTATACTAAACGGCCTACAGTTTCACATACTATACTAAATAGCTGGAAGTGTATATATACATATACATATACATACACACACATACACACACACACACATATACATATATATATATATATATATATATATATATACATACACACACATACATACAGGTGCATCTCAAAAAATTATTGAAAAAGTTCTTTTTTGTAACTTTCATATATTCTAGATTTATTAAATGTAAAACATTTTAAAAGGTTTTTTTTTGTTTTAATTTTGATGATTAGAGCTTACAGCTCATGAAAGTCAAAAATCCAGTATCTCAAAATATTAGAATATTTCCTAAGATCAATCAAAAAAAGGATTTGCAAAACAGAAAAGTTCGAATTCTTTAAAGTATGTTCTTTTATGCACTCAATACTTGGTCAGGGCTCCTTTAGCACAAAAATTCCAGCATCAGTGAGGTGTGGCATGGAAGCGATCAGCCTGTGGCACTGCTGAGGCACTATTGAGCCTTCAGCTCGTCTGTATTGTCGGATCGACTGATTCTCATCTTCCTCTTAAAAATATCCCATAGATTCCAGGTCAGGCATGTTGGCTGGCAAATCAAGCACAGTAATATCATGGTCAGCAAACCACTTGGAAGTGGCTTTGGCACTGTGGGCAGGTGCTAAAGTCCTGCTGGAAGAGGAAATCAGCATCTCCATAAAGCTTGTCAGCAGATGAAAGCATAAAGTGCTCCAAAATCTCCTGGTAGACGGCTGCATTGACTTTGGACTTGATAAAACACAATGGACCAACACCAGCAGACGTCACGGCACCCCAAATCATCACTGACTTCAGAAACTTCACACTGGACTTCAAGCAGCTTGGATTCTGTGCCTCTCCAGTCTTCCTCCAGACTCCAGACCTTGATTTCCAAATGAAATGCAAAATTTACTTTTATCTGAAAAGAGGACTTTGGACCACTGAGCAACAGTCCAGTTCTTTTTCTCCACAGCCCAGGTAAGACGCTTCTGACATTGTTTCTGTTTCAGAAGTGGCTTGGTAGCCCTTTTCCTGAAGATGTCTGAGCGTGGTGACTCTTGATGCACTGACTCCAGCTTCAGTCCACTCCTTGTGAAGCTCTCCCAAGTGTTTGAATCGGCTTTGCTTGACAGTATTCTCAAGCTTGCGGTCATCCCTGTTGCTTGAACACCTTTTCCTACCCAATTTCTTCCTTCCAGTCAACTTTGCATTTTATATGCTTTGATACAGCACTCTGTGACCAGCCACCCCTTTCACTAATGACTTTCTGTGACTTACCTTGGTCCAGAAGACAATCATTGACACCCTCCACAAAGAGGGTAAGTCACAGAAGGTCATTGCTGAATAACAGCATAAAAATAAACAAGAAAAGAACGAACTTATAGTTTATTTAAAAAGACTTTTCTGATGTGATCAAAGCGCTGAAAAAGTAAATAAAACAGAATAGAAAAGGACAGAACAACATCTACACCTTTAAAGCAACCAGACAGTCCCAGGGGCCAAATCTCCCAGTAACCCACAAGCAGGTCACTGTCACGGGGGTAATAGCCATCACCGTCACTTGCCTCTGACATCTTGTCGAACACCAAAAATCATCCAGCTGCATCTAAACCTCATTCCTTTCAAGTTTGCCTGAGTGAAGATGCAGCAAAATTCAAAGGAATGTTACCTTTCGGTGAGCTTCCGTCCTGGGCTCTTTCTGCTCTTTATTCCGCAGCTCTCTCTGTGTGATTTGGAAGGCATTGTTTTCTTCTTGCAGACGGTCGATGTCCGGAGCTTGTCTGCATCTGGAAATGAGATACAATCCTCTTTTCTCACACTATAGTGCATCTCAATTAAGCTCCAGAGCTCTGGTCTAAGCACATTCACTTACAAGAACCGACTTGACTGCTCTTTTCTTTTCCGAATTTGCAGTGAAAATATTTTGGCAGCAGTTTTTCTGTTTTTGTGACCTTGATTCAATGCAGCATTGTGTAGAAACTTAAAACTTAAACTAGAACTAGAAGCTTAAACTCACCCCAACAGAGCCGTTCTGAAATACTAACACCTAAATCAGGCAATGAGTGAGCAAAGTTAGGATTTTTTTTTTTTTATATTTTATTAAAAATTCTTCAAAGTTACATTTTAAGCTGGAAACTATTACTACTCATAATGGAACTGCACCTAAAAATAGCCCAATCTCATATTTAAAGGGTTAGTTCACCCAAAAATGAAATTTCTGTCATTAATTACTCACCCTCATGTTGCTCCAAACCCATAAGACCTTCATTCATTTTCGGGACACAAATTAAGCTATTTTTGATTAAATCAGAAAGCTTTTTGACCCTGCATAGGCAGCAACAGAAGTGACATGTTCAAGGCCCAGAAAAGTAGTGAGGACATCATTAAAATAGTCCACGTGACGTCAGTGGTTCAAACGTAATTTTATGAAGCTATGAGAATACTTTGTGCGCAAAGAAAATAAAAATAACGACTTTATTAAACAGTTTATTCTCTTCCATGTCAGTCTTCAATGCACATTTACGAGAGTACCACAACGCATCCGATTTCATCAAAAAAGATTTTCATGTTTTCTGAAGATGAACAAAGGTCTTAGAGGTTTGGAACGACATGAGGGTAATTAACGAAAGAATTTTCTTTTTTTGGGGTGAACCATCCATTTAAGCACTAATTTAATTTAGGATAATGTATTAAACTTCAGTCAAACAAGTCTACAAGTCTTCATAAATGGCCATACAACTAACAAACTGCCTGTTTTTTGAAATGGTACCATTTCCAATTTTATTTTTCATGATATGCACCATAGTCCATTATCCATAATAATGCTTCCATTTTAATCAGCTGTTTGGACTTTCATTCTGACGCAATTCACAATTCTTTGCTCTCGTTCTCTGATGTGCTCAATACTGTAATGTTCTAATGCTACAGCAGGAAGGTCTCACTGCCAGGGATCTGCACCATAAACACTTCAGATCCTGCCACAGGGCTCTTCATCAGATGAGTGCCCTTGAATGAGGATCATTACCCCCTTGTACTTTAGGGAAGCTGTCCTGCTTTGACCCCGGTCTCTGCCCGCAGATGTCTGCTGAAGTCAGAGTAAATACAGCCTGTGCTTAGTAACAAAAAAATGACTCATAATAGCAAACAGCAGCTTAAGTTAATGAAGTAGAAATATCCTTCACTGGAAGCTATAAAGGACAGACTTTCTCATACCTGTACCGTCCTGACAGTAAAGCAATGAGCTGTGGAAGCCTGTTTCTGCCATAGAATAAAAAGTTTTTTTTTTTTCCCCTTACGAAAGTCAGAATTGCAAGATATAAACTCAAATTCTTTTTCTTGCAATTCCATCTCGCAATTGTGACTTTTTTCTCCGAATTTTTAGTTAACATCTTGCAATTTTGTTTCTGCCACAGAATAAAAAATAAAAAAGGTAATTACATTTTTTTTTCTCAAATTCAGACTTTTTTTCTTCGTAATTGCAAGAAAAGTCTGGAATGTGAGATAAAAAGTCACAATTACCTTTTTTTTTTAAATTCTGTGGTGGAAACGGGCTTACATAATAAACTGCTCTTAACGACAATGAGTGTTTAAATGTAGAACAAACTAAAACCTTTATGATAAAAAAATGATAAAAGATGCTTTAGAATTATCATGTTTTTCTCTGGTCCTGATATCAAAACAAACAGATATTGAGTGTTTACATGCAAAATCACTATGCCCTATCATATAGGCTAAATGCCTTAAGGAGCATTTGCGCTACAATTAAAATTGTTGTTCATGACCCTTATCACCAGAAATGAATTATTACTGGTAAAAACAAATGACTTCAGATGTCCACAAATTGCTATCAGTGTGAACACCCTAATAAACTGTTAATATACTGAGCAATGGTAACAAATTTGTCCATTAACCCTGATTTATGAGCAAATTTAACTGCGTGCAAACTGATTTTGCTTAAACCATTCAGCTTTTCCTTGATAAAATCACTGTTTAAGGCATTTACTTGATGTAAGTTATTAAAAAAAAATTATTTTAAAATAAGTCTCTTTGTTTACCAAGGCTGCATTTATCTGATTAAAAATACAGTAAAAAAATAATATTGTGAAACAGTTACAATTTATTTTTTTTATTTGAATATATTTTATAATGTAATTTAATCCTGTAATCAAAGCTGAATATTTTTAGCATCATTACTCCAGTCTTCAGTGTCACATGATCCTTTAGAAATCATTCTAATATGCTGATTTGCTGCTCAAGAAACATTTGTGCCATTTAATATTTTTGTGGAAACTGTGATACTATTTTTCAGAATTCTCTATAGAATATAAAGTTTAAAAGAACAGCATTTATTTGAAATAGAAATAGTGTCTGCTAAAAATGGCACTGAAACCTGCGTATAATTCAAACACTTTCGACAACACTTGCAAACATGACAACAGTCTTCTTGTAACAAGTCACTTTCAGATCCTTATTTCAACCAGGAAATGTAAGACAATTAAAAATAAGTCAATCAGCTTTAGCATTAACCATTATTATTTCTGAACATACAAAAAGCGTGTACAGTCACAGTCTGAGCAGTTTGGTAACAGAGATCAGAAGATGCTTTGGCAAGAGAAGTTTCTGGCTACACCTGAAGCATGTCGGTAATGTATTCGCTTTGATAAATGACACTTTTAAACTCTGAAAACTTAGATGGTAGTCTAAAACATAAGTATGACTGGTATGATTAACTGCCAAACTCCCACAGTCCATTTCATTCACTGTACAGTTCACTCTGAGCGCGTTTTAAGCATATGGCTACTTGGAGTTTTACACCATTCTTTGACTTACAAGCACTGCTGTTAAAGCCTGCACACGCAAGCACTCAAACAAAGATAAAGAGTCTATCATGTCTCTGAATTTCTTCTTGCTCTGTCTAAGCATGTGTCCAGGTCTGCGCTTCTCCTCAAGGGTCACTGGGCTCCATGTCGGGCTGCTGGGACGAGGGAGGAGGAGGCGGGTCAGAGGAGGAGGAAACGGGATCACCTGAGCCATACGTGTTCTGGAGGGAACGGGACACGTAATTCCAGTATTCCCTTCTAATGGTGTCCTTTTCCTCAGCCAGGAACTTACAAAGCTAAAAAACAAAGAGATGTGAAAGAGTGAGAAAAAGCAAGTCTCTTTTTATCGATTGAGACAGCGGAGATGATTCGGAGGGGAGAAATGGAAATGCATTCTGACGAGAAAAGAAAAAAGAAAAAAAATGCATGGTAAATTCCAAGACATTGAGTGAACACTGTACATATTTCAGACAGTGTAAAACAACAGGGGAGTGGAAGTCTAAATGCAGCTCTGACATTTTCCCATGTAAAGAGCGCCTGCGTACAGCAGTGAGATGGCCGGCTCCCTCTGAGCTGCAGTAAAAGTCAGTTCAGACCTTATGAAAGTAAATCTGCTGGTTACACTCATCAATATTCTGCACTTCACAGCCTTACTGAAAGGTCAGCAGTCTGAGTTCTCCAGCTTGACCTGCTGAGGAATTCTCTAGAAGCATGCGAGAAACATGAGCAGAATTCTTTCTAGAGCCTTTCGAGAAATGTAAGGCTTCCACAGTAGAACCCCTGAGAACCATTTTAGAACTGTTCTAAAGGTTCCACTGTAGAAACCATTCAAAATATTTTAGACCTGTATGAGTTTTCCACATTCAGAACCATTCTAGAACTGTTGTGAGGCTTCCATTGTAGAAATCACCAGAAATATTCTAGAACCATGTGAAGTTAGACAGAAAACCCTGTCAGAACCATTCTAGAACCACTGTGAGGCTTACACTGTAGAAACCCTTCGAAATCTTTTAGAACTGTGTAAGTTTTCCACATAGAACCTCTCAGAATAGTTCTTGAACCGTTGTGAGGCTTCCACTGTAGAAATCATCAGAAATATTCTAGAACCATGTGAAGTTACACAGCAAAACTTGTCAGAACCATTCTAGAACTGTTGTGAAGGTTCAACTTAAGAAAGCATTAGAAATATTCTAAAACTGTGTGAGATTTCCATAGTAGAACCTCTCAGAATCGTTTTAGAACCATTGTGAGGCTTCCACTGTAAAAATCATTAGAAACATTCTATAACCATTTGAAGTTACATAGAAGAACCTGTCAGAACCATTCTAGAACTGTTGTGAGGGTTCCACTGAAGAAACCATTCAAAATATTTTAGAACTGTATGAGTTTTCCCACAGTAGAACCCCTCAGAACCGTTCTAGAACCATTGTGAGGTTTCCACTGTAGAAACCCTTCGAAATCTTTTAGAACTGTGTGAGTTTTCCACATAGAACCTCTCAGAATAGTTCTTGAACCGTTGTGAGGCTTCCACTGTAGAAATCATTAGAAATATTCTAGAACCATGTGAAGTTACACAGAAGAACCTGTCAGAACATTTCTAGAACTGTTGTGAAGGTTCAACTTAAGAAAGCATTAGAAATATCATTTCTAGAACTGTTGTGAAGGTTCAACTTAAGAAAGCATTAGAAATATTCTAGAACTGTGTGAGATTTCCACAGTAGAACCTCTCAGAATCGTTTTAGAACCATTGTGAGGCTTCCACTGTAAAAATCATTAGAAATATTCTATAACCATTTGAAGTTACATAGAAGAACCTGTCAGAACCATTCTAGAACTGTTGTGAGGGTTCCACTGAAGAAACCATTCAAAATATTTCAGAACTGTATGAGTTTTCCCACAGTAGAACCCCTCAGAACCGTTCTAGAACCATTGTGAGGTTTCCACTGTAGAAATCATTGGAAGTATTCTAGAACCATGTGAAGTTACACAGAAGAACCTGTGAGAACCATTCTAGAACTGTTGTGAGGTTTCCACAGTAGAAGCCCTTAAAACCATATAAAGGGTTTCTTCAGAGTTTATGAAGGTGAATTTAAGACTTTTAAAGACTCTTTTAAGACCAAGAAAAGAAAATTCAGGGAATAAATAAAAGGGAACACAAAACACCAATATGGTCTCTTAATGTAAATGTCTAAGGAGCAGACAATGAGTTACATTAGCAACACTTCAAAGTTTGAAAATACAGCCTCCAACAAATCTCCATTACGTTTTTAATTAATTTTACAAAAGAAAACAGCAGCTCAACAAGGCTTGAATAGCTCTGCTCACAACCACTAGAATATAGAAATAAATTTCACTGTACCTTCTGATCAAACCACAAAAAAAAAAAAAGTTCTTCATCAGTATTTTATTGTTTTCCAGTTTTTCAGATTCTTAAATTGAGATACATTTACTTGAGAAGCAAAATGACATAAGTAGTCTGGTTTTATGAGAAATTGATCAAAATTAAGTGAGTTTATAATTAAACAACAAATATCTGCCAACGGGCACAGAAAAATCAATTTAATTCAGAGGGATAGACGTTTTCTGACCCCATCGGCATTTATTTGTTCTTTAAGCATAAACTCACTTAATTCTGTTAAATTTTTCAAGACATTTTACATCTGCATCTCAAGTAAATGTATCTTGATTTACGGATGTTTAGATATTTGTATTGCAAAAGCTAATACTAAGGAAGACATTCCTTTTTTAAAAATGCATGCAACATTTAATGCCAGGACCATTTAAGGTTTTTTCGGATTTTAAGGGTGAATTAAGACTTTTTGAGACCCAAAAGATCCCTGATTTTATAACTATAAAGGGTTCCACAAAAACAAAAACAAAAACAAAAACTCTGTAATATGCAGAATCCATGTCTCTACAACTGTTAGAACTTTATGATGGATTCTTTTCTGAAACAGAGTTAGAACCTAGGGTTACAAAATGAAATTGGTTAAAGAATCACAATCAAAGCATTTTCAGACGTGTAGATTGTTTGCTTTTTCTGAAACAGGGACTTAAATTGAATTTTCTTTTTGGTTATGCATACATACAGCAGGAAACCAATTATGTGTGCATGTACATATACCTTTAAATACATATATTTAATAGAGTGGGAATCAAGGCTTCGTACTTGTTTCGGAGAACAGCAATTACACGACACTTTAGGATTAAGAGTTTTTTTTTGTTTTTTTAGGCTGTGACAACTAATGTGCTCACCCAGATAATCAGACACTGCTGCTTTCTGCATAACACACTTACCATTATGAATTATATGGTTTGGTTCATTGGTGTTTTGAGTCCATTGCTTTCTCACCACAACTATCCTGCTTCAGAGTTTTGTTGCGACTGTCGTGTTTATATATGCCTAAATGAACCAAACTAAGATGCAAAATGCACCAGGTTATGAAACAAACACTCCAAATGAGCCAGGTGTGAAAACGCCTTTAGAGATTACAATCAGGTCTAGAACAGTGCAACCTGCTGAATATCATCCACCCTGCATTACTATAAAGTTTCTTTTTTTGTCTTGGTACAAAACTATTCATTTCATATCCATGGACACTTTTCCTCAGAAAGCTTTCATATTCCTCATCTAATATGTGTGTGCGAGTCTGACTGCAGCTGAAAAGTTGAAGCGTTTTTTTTTTTTACACATACACATGCACGTGGCCTCAATTTCAAAACGGAAAATCATTTTCAACTCCATCATCATCGCGGCACAGGATGAGAAACCCACAGCAAAGAAATCTCATTAACCTCAACACAGACACAAAATCCGTACGTTTGCGGAGGAAAACACAAGGCCTGTCACGGAGAAATACTCAAGAGGCGAATAATACTTTCTCTGTCCCGATTTTCCTTCCTTTAAGGTGGAGACAAGCTCTTTGACGCGCAGAGGCAGCCATGTTACATTTTATATTAATTTTGTTTATTGGTATGGAACCACAGATCAATTACTAATTAACATCTATTAAAGTTGTGTTGAGTTAATATTTAAAGACAAGCGCTTTCAGCTAAAGACAGAATTCCAAAATCTCTAATTACCTTAATCACTGGATGTGGATGATGTCTATTTTTGTACAAACCACCAAACTGTGAAATATTCAACAGATTTTATGAAATATAGATAACTGTGAGTGAACCTACATGCTTAAAATAGATGAAACATAATCACTGCACCAAAGGATTAAACCACGTATTCTTTATGAGATCACTTTACATGTGATATGAGCTAATGAAATATTTATATTTAAAAAAAAAAAAAAAAAAACTCAGCGTTTGATAGTGTTATCCATCATAAAATGCTCTGAACTGAGTTCAGTTCTTACAGTATTGTTGCACATGGGCACATTATATAAGTTTTGTGACATTTTACAACAGCAGTTCTGCTTCATTAATGTGCTTTGATGATTATTTAATGATTTCTGTTATTTACCTTAAAGGCAGCTATTTATTGCGGTTATTCACACAAAACTGAAACTTCACAATGACTATTTTTACATGCACATTAATATCAGTATTTGGTCATACTCTGATGTATGCATGACGTAAATGCATTAACACAACTGCCATGTAACTGTATAGAGGTGAGTAGCAGAAAAAAAAAGTGCACATAGTTTATCTGAAAAATTCTGATTACTTGGTATATTCATGTGAATTTTTTGGGAAAAAAAGCTTTCACCCCAAAAAATTTAAATTTGCTGAAAATGTACCCTCAGGCCATCAAGATGTAGATGAGTTTGTGGAAATTTAGCATTACATCACTTGCTCACCAATGGATCCTCTGCAGTGAATGGGTGCCGTCAGAATGAGAGTCCAAACAGCTGATAAAAACAACACAATAATCCACAATCAATCCACACCTCTCCAGTTCATCAGTTAATGTCTTGTGAAGTGAAAAGCAGCGTGTTTGTAACAAACAAATTCATTGAGACAATTTACCTTTAAACCGAAGCTTCCAGCCATAAAAATACAAGTCTATAAACCATAATTACACGTCCTGCAGTGAAAAATCCATCCCCTGTCGTCCTCCTCTCACATCAAAATCACTTGTAAACTGTGCTTGATCTGCACATATTTCTCTTTCTGATTCAGACTTTTTCACTGAAGGAAGCAATATTTTGGATAGAGGACTTAGAGGTTTAAGTTAAAAACATTTCAGATTTTTGCTACACAAGACGTGGATTATTGTGTTGATTTTATCAGCTGTTTGGACTCTTATTCTGACGGCACCCATTCACTGCAGATGATCCATTGGTGAGCAAGTGATGTAATGCTACATTTCTCCAACTCTGTTCTGATGAAGAACAAAGATCAAACTCGCAGCTTACCTCCAAAGCCTTGTTGAGCGTTTCTTGCTGGTCGTAGCTGGAGTTGTTGGTCTCCAGAGCATCTTCGTAGAGGTCGACCAGGAAGGCGGTAAGATATGGAGAACTACATGTGTCCTGAAGCTCTGTCACCTGTTCCAGCAGTCCAGGATACGAGGACAGCCCACCATCCTGTAGGATCCTGAGTCATAGAACACATGCTTTGAGACAAATCACAATATATACTCAATGTTTAAATTCATGCAAATTCTATATTTATAGTAGTGAAGCTTGGCTTGGCAAACACTGTTAATTATCCATGTTATGTTTTTGCCAATATATAGTCTTGCAGTGAAAACTGTGTTTACATGCAAGTACATCTACTTCTGTTAATGGTGCGCATCTGCCATCTGCTGGTGGTGTGTTTGAAAGTACAATTCACAGAAAACTGGATGACTTCACAGGCTGTTTGCAAAACTCACCCTTTTAAGTAATTCCAAGCGCTCTCATTGTGAGGAGCTTTCTTTATTTGTTTCAGGGTGTACCTAAAGAGAGAAGGACAGAGAGAAAGGGAAAGAAAGGCACTGAATGGTTTTTCAACAGAAACTGTTTCTTTAAAAGCAGGTGGAACAAGATAAACATTTAGCACTGTGACTCTTAGTAATATGTTAAGCATTTTATGATATCAATTTTTGTTAATGTTAACAAAAGGCACTATTATATATGATATAGTTTCCATATTTCCATAAATTACAAACATGTAATTGCTACTTTTTAATCTGAAATTGCTTTTCTATCTTTTCTTTCGCAATTCTGAGTTTATATTTCACAAATATGACTTTTTTTACTCACAATTCTGATTCTTTTTCTTTCAATTAATCAATAAAAATTCAGAATTGTGCTAAATAAACTTGCAATTCTGAAAACAGAAGTCAGAATTGTGAAACAGAAACTTGCAATTGCTTGGGAAAAAAGTCAGAATTGTGAGATAAAAAGTTAGTTACTTTATTTTTTATTCCATTGCAGAAAAAAAGTCAGAATTACGAGACGTAAACTTGGAATTGTGAGGGAAAAAAAGTCAGAATTTTGACTTTATATCTTGAAATTATGACTTTTTTCTTAGAATTGTGAGAAAAATCTGAACTGCATGATAAAAAGTCGCAATAACATTATTGTAACTTTTCGGATGCAGACATGCACTTATTGAATAATCACTCTCAAACGCATAAAGCATAACTTGACAGAAATGTGACATAAAAGTAAAAACAAAGAATAACCAAAGCACAAATTTCATTCAAGGCCATTTTTTATAACTTCATGTGATCATTTGTATTTTTGCAAAGAATTTTAGCTTTGCATAAATACAAATTATCACATGGAGTTATACAATTTATCTTTAAGCAAAAAAGCTATGATTTGGTAATGAATAAGACTCACTGCACTTCTCTGTTGAGGATGGCAGGGTCGGAGTATCCGCTGGTGTGACTAATGACAAAGTGTCTCTGATTCCAGGCGGAGTTATTCCTCACGTCCTCCTCTAGTAGTTCCTCCACATACTCCAGCTCTCCATCCCACAGTCTATACTCCTGTGACACACAGAGATGGACCGTGAAAACACACGCAGATCAGCCAACAGTCACACACCACACCGGATCTGGATCTGTACCTGAATGACCCACTGTCTGTGCTGCCATGCGTGGTAGTTCTTGGCATCTTGACTAAGTATTTCTGCTACAAACCGCAGCTCTTCAGACGGCTCGTTCAGCCACTCCACCACCATCCTTCTGTGATGCCTGCAGATTTGCACATATTGTTTAATAAATAACAATAATCAACAGGGCTTGATTTACTAAAGTACTCTAAAAATGGCTTTGAAACTGTTGTTTTAGTATCAATGAGATACATGTATAGTTTTTATTTTCATTTTATTAATATTTGTAGTAGTTTTTTCTTTATAGCTTTGATTAATTTAGATTTTTATTTTGTGTGTGTTTGTGCACACTTGGCGAATAAAGCTCATTCTGATTCTGATTTAATTTTAGTTAACTATGCTTTGAAACAACTTTCACTCAGAAATTGCTAGTACGTTTCCCAAATAATTACAAAGAAACTTCAAGTTACATATTGAATTAAATGTGACATTTTGAAGCAGAAGGACTTAAACAGATTTACTTGACAAAACATGATCCAATGTTTGTTTAATTTACAACACTGAAAAATCATTTTTTGTGTGTGTTCGTAAAATACGAGAGATTTTGTACATACAGCAGAACTAATGAAAAAAAATCTAAACATGAAACATTGGTAATGCTTTTATTTATTGATATATTTATTCATGCTATGGAAAGCATCACTTTTGCTCAAACTTCACATTTGTACCAACAGGTTACAAAGGTGGACTTACCAGACTTGGTAGTTCTTAGGCTGATCCTCTATGATGGCTGTGATATACTTCATCTCCTCTCTCAGGTCTTTATCTAGAGCCTGCAGTAAAACTCTCCTGTAGTGCCTACAGGCATCATACAACACACTTTAATGTAAGATGCAAGTGTCTTGCACTGACTTTGTAGCTTTTTGGAGACCAAAGCAACCAGAAGACTTGCTGATGTTTAAATCTGCATCCAGAGCAGACTTTGTGCATGTGTTATGTACACTACCATTCAAATGTTTGTTTTGGAAAGAAATTAATACATTTATTCAGCAAGGATACATTGCACTGATCAAAAGTGACAGTAAAAGACATTTATAATATTATAAAAGTTTCCTATTTCAAAAAAATGCTGTTCATTTGAACTTTCCATTCATCAAAGAATTCTAAAAAAAAACCCATCACATTGATAAAAATAATAAATAAGCAGCAAATCAGCATATTAGAATGATTTATGAAGGATCATGTGATACTGAAAACTGGAATTGCTGAAAATTCAGCTTTATATCACAGGAATAAATTACATTTTAAATTGTATTAAAATAGAAAACAGTTGTTTTGAATGGTAATAATTAGTGGTGTCAAAATTAGCGCGTTAACGCAGGCGATTAATTTTTTCAGTTTAACGGGTTAAAAATATTTAACGCAATTAACGCAGGGGCGGGGCTAGGGTTGGCCATCCCACTCACAACTGCTGTTTCTGTCATTTTTTCTCTTGACAAGAAGTGCATTTATTCAGTCGCATAACGTTTTTACGATCAAATCAAACAGGAGACGTTTCAGACGCGCGCTCCACTTCACTTCAGCGGCAGGCGCGAGTCAAACGAGCGCGGAAACTGTACTGTGCTTGGAGCGTGCGCTCTTCAACTGCACGCACAAAGGTGCAGGCGCGCGCTGTAGCCTGTATCATTTCATATCAAAGCGCGAAATAAACTACGTGCATGCAATGTGGTCAGTTAAGTCATGAAGTTACCAAAAAGGCGATTAAAGCTGCCTTAAAACTGTGCATGCATGTAATATATTTTATATGAGTCACATTTAAGGACATGTCTCTGAAATGGTTTTCAAAACTGTCCTGGAGCAGCCCAGCACTATCTCCCTCATCTAACACACCCGATTTAATAGACTTTAAGACCTGAAGTGGGTCAGAAAAAGGTAAAAAGGGTTGAGAGAAAATACGATGCATGTCAGATCCGCATCATGTTCAGCAGCGGCAGCTCTTAAAGAAATAACAGCCAAAATAACCTAATAACCAGCTGCTGTGATGTCTGTTAATCAAAGGACAAAGAAAAAAAGAGGAAAAAATTTTATAGAAAATATATTTTTATAGATTTAAGGATTCATCTATATTTAATTTAGAATTTAGTGTTTGATAACTTCAATTTCAATTTCTGTATATTTCTGCTGAAGGGCACAGGTAATATGACATTTATTATAATGGGTTTATGTGAAGATTGTTTTAAGTTCACTTAAATTAGAAGTTATTTTTTTAAAGTCTAATAAATGTTAAAATTGATAGCTCTCAATTATACTGTAATTTTGAATGGTTATAGTCAATGGTTAAATATGGGTATCAGTTTTTACTGATCCCAGTCAGTAGTATTGGGATCATTGATACTCACCTTCAGTCATAAAAAAGATGCCATTAAACAAATATTTAAAAATATACTGTCTTTATGTTGTTTGTACGTTAAATTTAAGATTGAATGTGAAATTATTGCTATATAAAAGTATATTTAAAAATTTTAATGTTAGGTGGGATTAATCGCGATTAATTTCAGAAAAATATGCGATTAATTAGTTAATTTTTTTTAATCGATTGACAACACTAGTAATAATATTTCACAATAACACTGTTTTACTGTATTTTTGATCAAATAAATGCAGCCTTGGTAAGCACAAAACATTTAAAAAATCTTACCGAACCCAAACTTTTGAATGGTAGTCCATTAGGTTAAAAATGCATCGGGACCTAACATATTCACATTTAGATGTTCATTTAAATATCTGCTATCTCACCATACTGTATAATTTGCAGCATTGAGATCGATGGCTTCAGCAGTCAATGCAAACGCTCTCTCACTCTTCTCATCGTTCTTCAGCAGCGCTCTGAACATGTCAAATACATCTGCGACTGCAGATGAAGACAAACAACTTTAACATATTAACAACTGAACAACTGATAACATACAGAGAGTAAAACAAACCCTGACAGCACGATTTAGTCTTGTGAATTGGTTTATTTTGTGATAATTACGGGTGATTGTACATTATCCCATTAACTGCATGATTACTTCAATGGTTATGAAATAGAGCAATGGATATGAGTCGTAATTATTCTATTACATGAGAAGAAAAAGAGTGTGGAATGATACAAGAGACATGAAAGAAATGAGAAATCGATGGTGTGAGACAATAAAAAAAAGAGTTGTTGTTGGTTTAAGCGTCATTAAATAACAGACACTTACATTTCTCTGAATACGCAATTTTCACGACAGGGTTGGGTCCATCATCTTGAGGAACGGGTTCTAGATCGGCCCACTCTTTTCTGTCCCTAAAACAGAAAAATAAGCACATTAAATGATAGTTTTAGAGATTTGATAGATAAATGGCCCAGTCACCAAGACTTCAACTTAATGAACCTCTTCTGAATTAATAAACCCAAATTAGTAGTGCTCAACCAAGTAATTTATTTCATTTATGTGATAAGACTCAATATGACATGATAAAATACCTGGATTAAGGCTCTTTTAATCCTACTTAATTATTTTGATTCAGTTTATTTGAATCAACCAGAAAATGAGTTGCAACATCTATAACAGCTTTAAAAATATTCCTTTAGACTCAATTTCCTGGATTCATATTTTGTGACTCACTCACTTGGAATGAGTCAATGAATCAATGACGAGAAATGACCCTTTTAAAAAACAATGAACGTATGGTGGTACCTGGTAACTTTTACAGTCCTGATCAGGATTTAAAAGACTAATTTAGCCCAGGATTACTTCTTAATTCAGAAGTGAATCACTCAGAAAATTAAAGCTGCCTTAAGAAAACATCTAATTTAGCGTTAAATTGGGATCAAAAAGACTCCTTTAGTTCTGCTCTGCATTATACAGGTGTTTACATCCTGTTCAATTCTCTTGATTCAGTTCAAATGAATTAATTTGACGTATTGGTTCAGCTCACGTGAGTGAATCAACATGAAAAACATCTCTAGTGATTACACTGTTAACTAAAACGATTTTGAAGCATTTTTAATTCAAATCTTCTATAAGCTCCTAATTAAGTTGATGTGTATCATTCATAAACAAAACTAATACAGTTGCCTGCACACTGAAGTTCACTGCTTGTATGTACGAGCCAGATGTTATCTGAAACGTTTTTAAAAGGTGAAGTCCCACATAATAAAAAGGAGAATATATAAACACCCCTTACTGAAGTGATTAGCCGCAGACACTCATTCACAGTTATCATGCTAAGCTAGCTGCTAAACTCACCTGTAGAAGATATAAGCTCCTTTAACAGGCTCCTCATATTCCATCTCCGCCTCCTCTGCAGTGTTCTCCTCCTCTACTCCGTCCTCCTCCACATTCTCCTCCACAGAGTTGGACATTTCTTCTACAGAAGACATTGTAGAAACCTGGCTAACTGTGCAGATGGCTGTGGGAGCTGACAGATGCGTGAAGGCAGAGACACGCCTGAACCAGAACGATTTCAAAATAAAAGCCTGACAAAGTCCAGTAGTACAGAACAGGACTAGGCAGAAAACATGGTGAAATGAAGAAATGTAGGAAATAATGGTGAAAACTTGTGTATGTGTATGTACGTACATATATTAGTTGTAATTATATTCTATATTAAAATTTATTCCCGTTGTTTATTTTTTCTTTTTTTCTTTATTTTTTCTTTTTATTTAATTGTATTATTCATTTCCCTATCATTTTTAGTAATTTGATATACAAACATACACACACATATAAAAATTATAATTGTTATATAATATAACTTACATATTATTTATATTCGTGTGTATTATATGTGTTTATATATATATATATATATATATATATATATATATATATATGGGTGCTGTCAATCGATTAAAAAAAAACAACTAATTAATCGCACATTTTTCTAAAATTAATCGCGATTAATTCCACCTAACATTAAAGTTTTTAAATATACTTATATATTGCAATAATTTCGCATTCAATCTTCAAATGTACAATGTACAAACAACATAAAGATAGTATATTTTTAATATTTCTTTAATGGCATCTTTTTTATGATTGAAGGCCAGCATCACTGATATCAATACTACTGATGTCTCTATAAAATAGTTTTTTCCCCTGAATATTTAACCATTGACTAGCCAGTCAGCATTACAGTATAATTTAGATCTATAAATTTTAACATTTACTAGACTTAACTTCTAATTTAAGTGAACTTAAAACAATCATCACATGAACCTATTATAATAAATTACATATTTAGCTACTTGTGCCCTTCAGTAGAAATATACAGAAAATGAATACTTACCAAACACTAAATTCTAAATTAAATATAGATGAACCCCTTAAAGCTATAAAAGTTATTGATTTCCTCTTTTTCTTTGGTTCTTGGATTAATAGACATCACAGCAGCTGGTTATTAGCTTATTTGCCTGCTATAGCTTTAAAAGCTGCTGCTGCTGAACGTGATGCGGATCTGACATGCAACTCTCTTTACCTTTTCTGACCCACTTCAGGTCTTAAAGTCTCTACTAATGAGCGGACGAGTTGAATCGGGTGTTTTAGATGAGGGAGACAGTGCTGGGGTGCCTCAGGACAGTTTTTAAAATCATTTCAGAGGCATGTTCTTAAATGTGACGCATATATAACATATTGCATGCATGCACACAGTTTTAAGGCAGCTTTAATCACCTTTTTGGTAACTTCATGCCTTAACTGACGGCATAACTAGGACATTGCATGCACGTAGTTTCTTTCGCTGTTTGATATGAAATGATACAGGCTACAGCGCGCGCCGGCACCTTTGTGCGTGTATTTGAAGAGCGCGCTACGAGCACAGTATCTTTTCCGCGCTCGTTTGACTCGCGCCTGGCGCGGAGGCGAAGTTAGCGTCTGAAACGTCTCCCGTTTGATGTGGTCATAAAGACGTTCTGCATCTAAATAAACGCAATCCTTTTCAAGAAAAAAAGAGACAGAGGCAGCAGTTGCGAATGGGGTGGCCAACCCTAGCCCCGCCCCTGCGTTAATTGCGTTAAATATTTTTAACGCGTTAATCAGAAAAAATTAATCGCATGCGTTAACGCGCTAATTTTGACACCACTAATATATATATATATATATATATATATATATATACACACACACACACACACACACACATATATATATATATATATATATTCTCTTTCACCCTATTATATATATATTGCAATCTAAAATAAAAATGAATAAACAAAAATAAAAGAAAAAACCCAATGGGAATAAATTTATATATAAAATATGACTTAAACTTAGTAATTAATTATTCATCAGACTCAGACCAACAAATGTTCATCACTGGTCCATTTTATATCTATATCATTTTTATTTATAAGTATAATAAATTTGAATGTTCATTCTAAACATTCTAATGTAAAGGCCAGCCTAGAGAAATCTTACATTTTAAAATGATTTAAAACTTAAGTTATTTTTAATGCAATTTAAAACATGTTTTTTTAATATACTGTATAAGCATAAAGTTGTTCTTTAACAAAGCAGCACTGAAACCATTCTAGATGTTTACATTATTTTTTTATTCATAATAATTGATACATGGATTTCCGTTAGTAAAAACTATCAAAAACAGTTAAACATACAAAATAGATATTCATACAAAGACATGAGATGTTTTTCTAATCACAGAAGAGCAGTTAAGGCCTTTTAACAGCTAGTGCCATTGTTTGAGAATGTTCTACTTTATTACTGTTTGCCATTGCCATTGAAGGGAAGCTTCTTGAAGTTTTCACACTCCAGGAGGGCTTTGATTTTGGGGCGGGCAGCAATCTTATCCACATAGCTCTTGAGAGCTGGGAAGGAGTCCAGAGAGGTAGAGCAAAGGACTTTATGATTCAGCAGAAGGTCAAACAGGTTGTAGTCCGCAAATGAGATCTGTGAGGAGATTTAAAACATGGGTGGCACTCAGAATTAAGCATGTACTAAATTATATCCATTACCCTTCTGGTGTTTGTGCTGGATTTCTCACCTGATCACCAACTAGGAATCCAGATTTGCTTTTGGACAGAATAGATTCAAATGGTTTGAGGTGGTTGGGCAGATCTTTGCAGTACGCTTCCTTACCAGTCTCCTACAGATGGGGACACAATAAAAATACTTATATGTCTTGGGTAATATCACATGATGATTACCATGCATTTGCCCTAAAACGGCTCTAAAGGGTGACCATTTTTTTCCAGTATCTGAATGTCTGTTATAGATAAAACATAAAATGTTTGATAAATAATATTTTATAATTATATTAAATAATATATAGTATAAAGTGTATTATATTTTTTTTATATCAAATTAATTAAGAAAAATAGGTAAAAATGAATAAATAATATTAAATAGAAAAAAAAAACAGAAACAGGAATGAATTTATATATAAAATCTGATTAATCTTAGTAATTAGTTACTTATCATACTCAAGACTAGATTTACAGTCACATCAGTACTTACATATTCCTGGTAGATCAGCTTGATGTATTTTAGACGAAGATCTTCAACTGCATCGTTCATCATGTCAATAAGAGAAGCCTCACGGTCGTTTTTTCCATATGCATCTGAATATGTAAAAGAACAGATTATGACAGTTCTGTATATATGGTATATTACATACTCTTTTTAAAAAGAAAGTTTGCATTATGCACAAAGGAAGGTTTTAAACAGTAGCATGCTCAACTGTTGCCACATGACCACATTACATTGCATGTTTAATTCAGTGAATGACATCCAGTTAATTCAGAAAGATATTGTTAATATGTAAATTAAAAAATTGCATAGTGTTTTTATTAAAAAAAACACTTTATATAAATATTTAAGTATAAATATTATTTATATCAATTTAATAAATATAGGTAAAAAAGAATAAATAAAAGAAAAAAACAACAGAAATTAATTTATATGTAATTTAAATATAACATATGCTCTTTCTCTCTTTCTCTCTCTCTATATGTAAAATTGATTCTTTTTTGTATACTTCAATACTTTGCATTACTTTTAAACTTCATAGGAATATTAATACGAATATATTTTTAAGATTTTTTTTTTTTTTTTTTTTTGCCAAAACATTTATTATTGGTTTACAAAATTTTAGAGTTAAAACATTTCTTCCAAAGTGTTAAATAAGGGGGAAAAAAAGTTTTTTGTGGCGTTAAACCAAGCACAGTGTACAACATATTTCAGGGATAAAGGATTTTGACAAAAAGAACATTTTGGTGGATCTTCTCATATTAAAAACTTGTTGGTCATCCTGAAACGGGAATGAACAATCTGGTCCCATTGACTTGAAACATGATAAAAAAATTCTTCTCCCAACATTGGGACTTTATTGGGATTTCATGGAGCAGGTGGTCATTATAAAACAAACTTAAGTATGCGTGATTTTATTCTAATGCATTAAAATTGTGATTGTTACCATGTTTGCGACCCACATGCCTTAAGATGGCATTGGACTGATACAGGACCAGGTCACCATCTTCAAATTTAGGCAACTGTCCAAAGAGCTAAAACAAACCAAGAAACATGTTAGGGAAGTAATACAGCTTAAACTACATTAAACCATTCAAAGATTATTTACGTTTTTTTTTTAAATAAAAATAATAACTCAAAAATCATATAGTAATTCTAACTCACACAGCAGCCTTTCATATCACCCTTCATCCACTCCTCAATGGACACCAGGTTCTCCTTCAACTGCTGCCCATTGTCCGCCAGAATCATCTTCAAGGCACCACATCTGCCTGTGAGATCAAAGACATATGATTACACACAAGTCTACAAACACTAAAGTTATGGCCAACAAATTATTTTTTTTCCCAGTGTGTGTGGGCTGAGGTTCACTGCCATTCCTCCCAATCTAGGGCAAATGCCTTCAGACAAATATCACATTTTGATTGGACAACCAAAAGCTTGCTGGCTTGAGAGAACATGCAGGCTGCCAAAGATTAGCAGTGGAGCGAAGAATATTCAACTTTTTATTCTCTGAACAGAGAGGTTATTGTGCATCGCTTTACTAAAATAACAGAGATAATAAATATTTTGTAAATACTAATACAGCTAACAAAGAACGTTCTCAGAAGTTTGGTTAACATTCTGGAAAGCTCTCTCAAAGTTATAAACAAACATTCTTGCAGTAACATTACTAGAACATTTGTGCAAAGTTATCTGGTCTTTAATAACATTCTCAAAACATTGTTCAGGGAACATTTTATTTCTGAAATATTTTAGTTGGACGTTCATCTAACGTTTTTAAATGTTACTACTTGTTTCTGAAACATTTAAATGTACCCATAATATTTGGTTAATTATAAAATTGCAGGTTTCCTTAACTTTTGTGTAACAAAGAAAAAAAGTTTTTAAAACATTTTAAAAACAGAATGTTTGAAATGTTCATAGAACATTCAGAAATAACATTTTCATAATGATAGCAAAACGTTCATAAAACATATTTTTGTTATCTGGAAAGCTATATTATAAATACAACATAATAATGTCCCCTTAACATTTGTATAACCACAAAAAATAAATAAATAAATAAATAAATAAATAAAAGCTTTTAAAACCTTTAAAAAACTAGATGTTTTCAATGTTCAGAGAACATTCCGAAAGAAACGTTCTTAGAATACATGTTTGTTAGCCGGAAAGCTTTATTATAAATTATGCAAATAATAATATTTCAAATGTTGTTAAAGTTGCATGCAAATTCAGTCAATTATTTAAAATATAAGCCTTTTTTATAGTTGCATATGGCTCGTAATGCATGCAACTTGCATTTCTTTTGTTTGCAGTTCCATTGCATAATACTGCCTCAACTGAACCACTTCACGAAAACCTTTCCAGATTTTTCTGAGGGGTTGGACATGCATCATGTGACAAGTTTACAGAATCAGCCTTTCATACAAACCTTTGACTGGAAAGTATGTGAGTGTGTAGGGAGCCACTGCAAAAAAAACAAAAAAAAAACAGAGTAAAACAGGAAAACAGTTAAGACAGGAACTGCAAACACGTGCACATGAAAGTGAGGAAGTAATCAGGTGGAATGTATTTTAGCGACTGTAAAGACAGATTTGCACGCTAGCCACATTAACACTAGCAAAGTTCTTCATCCACACCCTCTAGTCTAGACCACCCATCTCTTTTTCTGAATGCACAAGCATTTGCATTACATAACATATGCTTTCATTCATGCACATACAGTGGTGTAGTTTAAAAATAGTCATTCAAGGTCATGCAAAACGTTAGAAATAAGAATAACATATATTGCAGTTTTAAAACTTTTGTCATTCAGGTTGGATGTGCATGCATTGAATGGGCTCGAGCAGATCTACTTAAATAGCTGCACATTATGTAATACAAGCTTAAGCTCTATGAATATCTACAGACACACTGTTGAATGCAACGACGCAGTGAATCATTTGTTATAGCAGCGCAATGCAATTATTTGCAAACAGTGCATCCGACATACTGTACATCTAATGCACAATCATACGTACTAAAAAGTGTATAAGATGTACTTACTCGTGTAGAATAGAGTGGGTAGTGAAGGCTGTGTGTTTCAGACAGTGCGTGAGCTGCTCCTGAAGTGCAGTGCACACAAGTTCCCGCGATGCTCCTTTTATAAGCCTTTAAGTTCTTTTGATGAGTCATGCACGCGCCCTCTTAGCACGCAAAGCACGTAGCTCCAACTATTGCTGCATTCATGATGACAACACGAATAAAAACGCATGATTGATTTGCCAGTGGGTCATTGTGATAGTACATGCAACTTTAAAAAGGTACATAGATTTTGATGCTGTTTAAATAATAGCATGTTTCGGTTAATTAAGCGTCTGAACTATAACTTTTTATTAAGATAATGCCTAAAAGTAAATAAAGCGAAATGTTAGTAAGTGAGGGACTAACAGTTAGCTTACATGATGTTGTCAACTGAAAACTGAAAAGAGAGAGAGAGAAGAGGAAAGCAAGCTCAGTTCAGGTCAGATAAGGTTGTTTTGCTACTGGCCTTTTGCCAAGTGTTTATGATTGCATTGGTCTGGTACAGAGTCTCTTCCATTTTAGACAGCTGGCCAAACACACACACACACACACACACACACACACACACACAGATGCAGGAAAAGAGGAATGAGAGAGAGAGATACCTTATTTTATTACTTGCATTGCAGTGACTATCAGTGCATCTTTGTTTGTCTCAGAGGAGCTTGTTACTCAATCCTCCTGGGTAGCAGCTTTTAGCACTGGAGATTACTTACGGTAACCAGATGCAAACTATGGTTTGGCTCTACAGTCTACAGAGTTCAGTCTGATGAGTCAAAATATATATTTGCAAGGAAAAAATGTCAAATATGTGCTTGCCATGTCCTATATGTTTAAACAGTATAGGCGTACATTTACTCAACAGTGAAACGTCTTCTAGTCATTCCAAATGTAATTATTTTGTTCAAAGGTCATGATGCAATACGTGCACATTCTCAAAAATCATTTGTGCCTCATTAAAGCTGAGAACACACTACACGACTGTCATGCCGATTATGAATGGAATTTGGTCTTGAGGACGGATCGTGCCCAGTCGGACCCGGTCTGTTCTCAGTCGCTGTTTGCAGTCGGCAGAAAACGTCGCATATTGTGAGGTGTCTAAAGATTATAATCTTAGAACTCAAGAACTAGTCGTTGTCAGTCATTTTTACAAAGATTTTTTTTTAAACATGTTTAATATTTATGACTGACACCAGCAATTGTATGCGGCTATGAAGTGAGATGCGTTCACTGTAAAACATCACTCAGCATTCATTTTGTAATTTTTGTTTTTTTCTTGATTACAGGAAAAATACCGATTGTTCTTGTGATTTATTTCGTCTTTCTTTTAATTCATAAGTTAACACTACAAATTTAAATAGTTTCGTTTTTTCTGCAGTCGAAGAAAATATAGCCTAAATTATGTCAGTGATTCATTTTAAAGGTGATCAAGATTCTTTTATTTCAATCTGCAATCTAATAAAAGTTAACAAAAAATTAGCCTATAGCCATATCTATAGACTACAGGCTAATACAATTTTTTCTTAACTTTTAACTTCTTCTTAAAATTTGTTATGAAGAATATTAAATCAACTTTAGTCTAGGCTAACGAATTTTCTTCATAACGACACAATCATAACGAATAGCTATACTTCAAAACTAAGTTTTCATAAATAAATTCATAAATCACGAATAAGACGAAATAAAATTATTCTATATAGACTATATTAATTACATATAATAGTTTTGTATCAAATGGATGAGGAAATTACAGTGCCTTGAATTTATTAACTAATGTTTTATTTCGTTCGTTTCGTTCTAACTTGGGAAATGCAACCAAAAAAATAAATAAATAAAAATTACGGGAATTAAACATAGACCTAGGCATTTGAAAAGACATAATGACATGTGTCTACTCATGCAATAATTCCAAAAAGAAAGAGAAGCATCGGACTTAATGCAAAACGTATTGAAGACACATTGCTGTGACATTTATTAGGAAAACTAACATAGCAGGAAAGGCATGTTTATGTTATAATAAGCACAAAGTAAGAAAAGTAAAACAAACCATAGCGTTTCAATAGGTAAATAAATAAGTTTCAAATGTTGTCCACAGTGATGCCTATTTGGTGGGGTGGAAGCGGCTGCGGGAGTGCGGGTAGATGATGCGGTTTTTGTGAGATTTTTATTATTATTATTTTTTTTTTTGGTTCGGCAGAATTTGTCCAGTCGTGACTCGCCAGTCGTTAAGTGTGTTGTGTAGTACAGTGACTCAGTCGTTAGGTTTGTGCTCCTTTCCGACTGTCAAAGACTAAAATCTGTTCCAGTCGATGGAAACAGTCGTTAAGTGTGTTCAGGTCAGTCTTAGAATGTTTCAGCTATCATGTAGTAGTGTGTCTCCAGCTTAAGGAAGTGCTAAGAGTGAAAGTGAATCATTCATTCATAAATCTGATGAGAAAAGACTGCTTAAGTGAAGTCATTAAAACTTGCCATTTCAGCAAATTTGATTAACTATGGTTTAAAGAGAGGAACCAGCATGTAACCAAAACTGTTAACCTGTGTACACTCTGAAAACTCTGTCCTCATGCACAAAAGTCTGCACACCTCTTTTTGGCAATCAGTTGTTGTGTATTTGCAGTTGTTTCATAAGAACTGGTTCATTCTGTTCAGGTCTTACTGTGGAGTTCAACTCTGTAAAAGTTCAAAATCACCATTATACACCTGTTTTACAGCCTATATTATAAACTATATAGGAAACACACAATCTGTACTGTGTTGAAATACTGTCACATGTCAAATGAAAATGTCTGGACATAGGCCTTCTCGTTGATCCATATGTAACACTTGAAGATGGGAAAAGAGTCCAGACATGATTGTTTAGGAAAAGCTGCAGCAGCAGCAGATTGTATGTAGATGAAATCTCTGGATAGACATCAGTGGTAGCATTGAATGTCACTTTATTGGAACAAAATGCTTTAGTGAAAGTTTTTGCATACATTTTGGTTTGGGTTGCATGCACTTATAATCTTAAATTGAACCTTAAACCTTTTAAATTCACCTATGAGAACTCATCCGCAGGATGTTTTAATTGGGGGCAAGGTCTTCATGCAGTTCCTGGAGATATTATCTTTTCCTGACTCTGAAACGAGGTTAAGTATAATGTTTTGTCGCTGGCCAGTGATCAAAGTGGTTATGCAGCAGCATTTTACTGTTGAGAATTAACTATTTGGACAGAGAAGTGCAATAAAATGTTTAATATTTATCATAACATTGTGTGCAATATTTTTAGTTAGAGTCCTATGGAATTTTTTCTATTTTTTTAAAAAGGCAATTCAACTGTTTATGTCATAATTCTGACTTTTTTTCTTGCAGTTTTGAGTTTATATCTTACAGCTCTTACATAGGGTTTAATATAATTATAGAAAATATTTTTTTCGCAGTCTAAAATACTGGAGGACAACCAACTTTTTAGCAATAAAAAAAGAGAAAACGAACGCAAAGACAGTTCAGGTCAAGTGAGGCGGTTTATTGTCTCACCTACTTTGCAGGCCAAGTTGAATTGCATTGGTCCAGAACAGAGTCAAGTCTCCCTCTTCCAGTTTAGCTGGCCAAAAAGCTGTTTAACGACATACAGATACAGAAGCAGGAAGGAACAGCAAGAGAAAAATGAGGATGGGTGACAAATGAACACATATTTAGTATTAGGGTACTATTTTAGGAATCAAGAATCCATTAAAAATGCATATCTGACCACTAATGATAATTCTAGGTGATGATGATCAGCGCTGGGCCCGAGATGCATAGTGAAAAAAAAAATAAAAAAATGAAATGCTAAAGATTTCCTAGGGCTTTCAAGCACAAATTGCACCATTTCCTGAAAATGACCCTTTTATAGCTTTCCTCATGTGCATTACAGATAAACTAATCAGATCTGTGTGACAGTTAAAGCATTCATGCTTGCCATTTCCTATAATGATTTCTCAATCTCTGAGGAGTCTGTTACTCCTCTCACCCGGGTAACAGCTCAAGAGACTGCTGGCTAACACAGCATAAACAAAAAGAGTACTGTTACTGTAATCTCAAACTGAAAGAAACAAACATTTTTTAGAAGTGATATTCTGCAAGCTTGATAATTTAAATATGGGCTTGCAATGTCCTTTTTGATTGCATTTTATGGACTGAAGTTCATGGGCTTTAAATAAACTGATAACCTAGATAAAAAACCTTTGTCTTGGTTATCAGGCAATTACATAGTTCTTGTTTGTAATCTGTCCAGTCTTACTGTCGAGAGCAAGACAAAGCTGTCATTCTAATGGCACCCATTCACTGCAAAGGATCCATTAGTGAGCAAGTGATATAATGCTAAATTTCTTCAACTCATCTTGGATGGCCTGAGCTTTTCCTTTAACAACAAAACGCCCAAGGAGTGTTAAAAGTATATTAATGGTGAAATTCTGATTTGTTTTCTAGGCCTCAGTTAGGGAGAACTTGCGAGTGCTATGCAAATGCTGCCCTAATTTGCTGCCCTTAATCATTTTCAAACCTATTCCTCTGTTCACTGTGACTTGCACGTTTCAACAGCAAAAGGACGGACCAATGCAAACAATTCTATCTCTATGTAAATATTAAAGCATGTTTGTCATACTCGACACACAGACCCCTCCTGCCCTCCGTCAGTCTTTGTGACTGCATTTGCAGTGATTAATCAAGAACTGGTTTTTAACACCTGAAGTGCACTGTCACCGTAACAAACAAATTAAAGCAAACGTACTGCTGTAAGTGTATTTGAACTCAGCAGCTGATTTGTCCTGAAATGACTGTCATTTATCAATGCATAAACACTGAAGAGTGCTCTGCTGTCCTGCAGATGTAAGTTACCATGAAATCTAGTTCTTTATTTCCAGGTTCTGATTTAAGACATTGACAGTCTAAAGTTAGTAAGATTCAACAACATCATGACATGACAACAGAGACAACATGACAAACTTTTGGCCTATAAAAACTCTGCATAAGTTGCATAAGTTTTCCCCTTTTTAGGGCACAACTAGACCACAGATGTTTTCTCTAAACCTTGATGTCTATGCAAATGATTAACCTTTACATTTTCTTCAAAAATTATATTATATAAAAACACAAACACACAAAAAAGTGACCTTTTAACACTAGCACTCTATTCTACTTCTATTCTATCTACTTGTTTTCTTTTATTATTATAAAAATTTGACCCACTAACACCATAGCGTCCTCTGTCTATCCTATTTCTATTCTATCAGCTTTTTCTTTTTATTATTATTATTATTATTCTTACATACTGTTACTCTTTTGTTGGTTTAATTGATTCTGTTGTCCTCATTTGTAAGTCGCTTTGGATAAAAGCATCTGCTAAATGATTAAATGTAAATTATATTATATTATATTATTTTTCTCATTTGTAAGTCATTTGGTATAAAATGTTAAATGATTAAATGTAAATTTAAAAATGTATGATGAAAGTGATCTACCATATTATCCTCTATAGTAGCAACTCTTTCAAAATAAATCATCAGGAAAAAAAATAAAAATAAAAAACAAAAATGTGGTTCAATCTGCAATTCTAAAACCTAGATTTAGAGAATTAGTGTGAAATCCATAGTGAATTAGTCTTCTGGTTGGGCTTAGACTGATATAAAAAAACTGACAAACATGAATCATGACTATTATTATCTTAATACTAGGTTTTAACTGTATCTATATAGTTATGTAGTCAGACTAGGTTATATAGTTAGCTATATAGTAAACTGTTTAGTTCTAACTACATACAATATATAACTATATCTAACTTTTCTATAAGAAAAAGATGCACAGAGGGTGCAATGAACATCTTAACATCTTTTATTCACATCTGATCTTGTTCAGTAAAGACTGTCATATCATGATGATGACAGAGATGTATAGAAGCTCATTTCAGCACACGCCACGCAATCAGGCCAAGAAAAATATAAGTTCATACATGCAAAGCTTCCCCCCTTTCTTTCTTGTCTATTGTCACTGTTAGTCACACTACTTGCAGGAAGCATGCTTCAAACACAGTTCAGGTAACAAAACACCATTCAATACCCAGACTATCCTGTTACAGCTCCCAGTTAACACTCTGCTTTCTGGATCCTCATGAAATGTTTAGGTGCAAAATGTTTCGACAGTTTTAAATGAACTGGACGTCATATTTAAAAGTGATGCCCAGTCCTGACAATATAGCTCAAAACATCACGTCAATGTTTTGTGGATAATGTGATGTTTTCATGAATGAATGCACAACAATAAAACCATTAAATAGTACTAACTAGAGGTCGACCGATATGGGTTTTTCTCTGGCCGATGCCGATATTTAGAAATCAGGGCAGCCGATGGCCGATATATGATGCCGATTTTTTTGGCCGATATGTTTGGCCGATTTTCGTTCTTTCGTTTCTATTTTTTTTCCCTTGACCGATTAATACAATCAGTTAAACGGTTTAAAAAGTCATTTTTTTCAGTAATTTATCAAAATATTTAAAAAGGTTTGCTGCA
>JAFVLL020024272.1:0-26716 GCA_021397915.2 Tor tambroides | reverse complement strand
CCCTCCCCCCCAAAAAAAGAGGCAAACAAAAATATAAATAAATAGCCATGTATCCAACCAATCATTACCAGCAATAACAGTTCAAGCAGACCTGAGTTAATAATGCTGCCCAAAAACCATAGCAGTGCCCCTCTCAGAGACACTCTCAGAAACCTGACCACAGTTTATTGGCTTTGGTTCAATAAAATATAGTAGCTGCTAAACAGTGGTTTACATGTTAATGGTAACAGCTCACAGAAACAGTCTTGTGAAAACCATTGTTTCCAATTCTAAAGTTTATCATGTACAAAAGCATGTATTATTTTGCTCTGCAAAAGTGTCAGAATCAAACTACATGTCACTTTATACATGTTGATTTCACTTTTATTGAATGTTGTCTTTTTATGTTTTCTAAGTAAAAGTTCTTAATTATCCAGATTATTTTAAAGACAGTCTGGTAGTATAACTGTCAGCAAAAAAAAAAAAGAGAGGTTTTTCACATTTGGATTTGATCAGTGTTTACATATCGGCCTCCCCGTAATATTCCCCACTGACCGGTACAGCTAAAAAGGAAAAATGACATTAGAATGAAACTCTTTTAAACTTTAGTCATGCCCTCGGGTCTGTCTCGAATGATCCCTGCAGTCTTTGGAATGGAATTACAGCTTTCTTCTGCAGTGCCTTCCTGGGACTGCATAGTGGGGCCTTCTTCCATAAGTGCTCTGCGGTAAATCCCTGATATGCTTTGTCTGAAGCGTCGCCTGACATCCAGTCCCATGCAGAAGTACAGCACCGGGTTCACGCAGCTGTTGAAATATGCAAAGCCCTTAGCAATAGGCAGGCCCACTTTAACAGCATAGCTCTTCTTGTTCACCATCTTGGCGAGCAGTAGGCAGTGGTAGGGGCCCCAACATAAGAAAAAAGCACAGACCAGTCCAGCGAGAATCCGGAGGGGCCTCGATTTTCCAGAAAACCTTGTTCTGCGTATCCCAATGCCAGCTAAAATGTAGCAGCACAGGATAACCAGGAAGGGCAACAGGAATCCACATAAGAAGCGAATGCTGTACAAGGCATTCTTTGCTGAATTGTCACCCTTTGATGCTTCTTTCATCTGCACAAAGTAAATCAGATTTCTGAATGATGACAAACTATTTCACATTTACTATGCTAAAAGAAAGTTCATGTTTAAACGGACAGTTCACACAAAAATTTGAAATGTACTCATCTGATGCGTCACATAATGAAATAAAGTGGTACGAAATAAGAAAGATTAAGATACGTTATTGTTTCCATCCAAAGTTGAATCTATATGCGCAAAATTGGAATATCGCATAAAACATTTGCAAATAAAGCACCGTTTCCATCCAACAAGTCAAAGAGAACAAAATCGTTCTGATAAACTGTCACTAAATATCACTAAGAAAAGTAGGAGAAGCCACTGAATATAATAATTTTCACATATAATAAATAACTTGCACCTCAGAGCGAGCAGACAAAACACAATAAATGCGCTCATTGCTTTCGGAGGTGGATGCCTGGTGTTTGGGAACGCAGTCGTGTAAGACAGTTCTGGGAGGCAATTATACAGAAATACTTTGACCTCAGATTTTTCTCAGGCATTTCGGAATGCTCATAACAACATTTCAGATGCTGTGTAACGAGAACAGTTCCACTGGATATGGTATGCCATCCTATTGAGCAAAGTCACAAGAATTTTTTGATCCGCATGGAGGAATTTATTTGGTAAATGTTTTATAATCTCCCATTATTCGCATTAACTCTTTTTTTGCTAGAGTCACGAACCACCACAAGCAAGCTTATAAACTTTTTTGCAAATATTTTTTTTAAAATTTGGCATTTCCATGACTCGTTTCTGATTTGATACGTCAAAATGTGCATAAAACAGGGTGATATATTTTGCAATATTTTAGAAATGCCGATAAAAAAAACTGTTGCAGAATGACGGCGTTTCCATTAACCAATGTTATGCAACTACAATGTATTTTTTCCACTCACGATAAGTCAACAGGAGCTGATAGGTTTACGTATATTACAGCCCCTGCACTAGCCATTATTTTAATCGAATTAGGTGTATGTGTGTATCTTTAGCGAAGCAGCGCAGAGAGCCGCTTCTGGGATGCTTATGAAACGTGCCGCAGCACGGCTGGTATAAACACAAGCATTGACAACCGCACTTACTTATAGGCGTGAGCCTTGAAATTTTCTGTTCACATAGTAGCTTACAATAGACGTTCAAATATTGTCTTATGAACATGCAACTGAAGTCAAGCCTATAGACTTTAGCCAGGGTAGCGCCATATTTAATCTTTGTAAGCAGATGAGTAGACTAAATGATGACAAAATTTAAATTTTGGGGGTATATTATTTCCTTAAGTCTCATATTTTCCCCCTTTTTTGTCTGCCTAGAATATATGATTTATATATTTAAAGGATTCAACCTATGCAATATTATAATATATGCAAATATAATTACTTGATAAACCATTTTTAAATTCATACAGAATTCCAAAGTTGTTCTGACCTCCAGTGAGCACTTGCTCAAGTTGTTGTCACCAAGGTAGACCTGCCGGTAAACAAAGTACGGTGAACTAAAGATCACCGCCACAATCCAAACTCCCACACTGACCACACGAGCGGCACATAACTTCCGGCGTTCTCTGGTGAACACTGGACGCCAGATGCAGAGCACTCGATCCACACTGATGACAGCCAGAAGAAAAACACTGCAGAACATGTTGGCGTACTTGAAGAAACCATTGAACTTGCAGAGAAAGAGTCCAAAAGGCCAGTAGTCATAGAAAAGCTTTTTGAGGAGCGAAGTTATACGGGTAAGACAGAAGATCAGGTCCGCTATGGCGAGATTGACAAGCCATACGTTAGTGACATTGGGCTTCAGACGCATGCCAGCCACCCAGATAACCAGAGAGTTCCCGGTGATGCCGAAGATAATGGTAATGGTGTAGAAGACAATGGTAACATTATCCATAATGGCATCAATATCCACTGCAGTTTTCTCATGGTGGGTTGAGATGTCTGAATGGGGCTGCATGAGAAGAGTTGTACTGGAGGCCATTCTGAGAGACAAAAATAAAAATGATATAAAGAATGTCTGTTCAAATTAAGCATTTCAACTTATTCACAGATGGAATGATTAGCAAGGCCAAAGTCACCCTTTCAAATCTCAGCGAATGCATGCAGGTAAAATGATATCTGTAATGTGTAAAGTATATTTAAATAATTCCCAAGAATACTAGACATGAGCAAATATGAGCACAAAAATGTAAGCATCTACATGTACTTCCTCTTATTCACCCAGGAACATTTCCTTGTGTATTTATGGGGTGGTTATTAAAATATCAAGTACAGTTGAAATTATAGTTTAAATATTTATATATATTTAAAATATAGTTTAATCTAGCCATATTGGGCTCTCACATGACAGAAGCCACCCAGCTCTTACTCAGAGTCTGTTTCAAAATATCTGTCTGGAAAAAGGGGGGAAAAAAACTGAACCTTTCACCTTCAACAAAATAGAGAAGTGGAAAGAAAATCAGTGTTTTTAAATGGCACACAGCTGCATAATCTGAAATATCTTCATGCACCTGATTCATGCATTCGTGGTAACATTTCATAAAACTTGCAGTCTTGATGTGTTTCACTTAATGTTAGCTAATATCTTTCTGGTACATTGCCGTTTAGTGAGCAATTCATCATAAGTGTCATTGCACGCTCGTATTTGAGCGACACCATATAGTAAAATAAATATGAGTTGTCTGGCAACTAAGAGGTTGCAGCATATAAAACTGGTTTAAAAGCAAAGCTAATGTGAGTTATATATTTTGAATTGCTTTGCTGAATCATGAAAGGTCAGAACATCTTATTGTAGTATTTCCATTACATTTAGCATTTACTCACACTAAATATATTGTGTAATTCTGGAAAGAAAACAGAGAATTGAAGGTACTTAATTCCACGGTGTAAAACCCAATGATACTTCTTCAAAAATAAAAACTGTTGTTTTGCATCAGAGTTAGTTGTGTTTCTCCTTTCATGTTAAAACAGAAAGCAGTAGTACATACGAATAAGAAGAACGCAAATAAGGCATGACAATTTAAGCCAAAGATAGGCAATTTAACAGCTTACGTTTGAAAAATCACAATAAATGTACAGTATATAAAATACAAAAATGCAATAAAATGATTGCACAGCATGGACTGCATTGGAAAATTTTAGTAAAAAAAAAAAATATATATATATATAGCACATGAACAACTGGATAATGAATTGCTGTGGGTGGTCCTACCTTAGTGAAAGTTTTCTCAATGAACCAGTTAGCACAATCAGTGTTTGAGGAAACACCACTGCATAGTAATTTGTCAATGTGTCCAGCAAAGACCGAGTATGAGTGTTAGGTCATGTTCGGAGTGCAGGCAAATAAATAAGTGACGGGCTCATTGACATCACTTCCAGCTCCTTTCCTTCTCTCTGAACCCTTTTCTCCCCTTTTTCGTCATGTGATCATTAAGTATCTTCTTTACAGACAAAGAGAAGACAAACAGGAAGAGGGAGGAGACACAGATGAACAAACACAGAAACATAAATTCATAAGTGTGTTTACTCCATTATGTCTCTGGGGGAGTTAAAGGGATTTCTCACCCTCAGGCCATCCAAGATGTAGATGCGGTTGTTTCTTCATTGCAGCAGGTTTGGAGAAATTTAGCATTAAATCACTTGCTCTCCTCTGTAGTAAATGGGTGCCGTCAGAATGAGAGTCCAAACGGCAGATCACAGTAACACACAACACACCTCCAGTCCATCAATTAACATCTTGGGAAAAGAAAAGCTGTGTTTGTAAGAAAGAAATGCATCCTTAAAGCATTAAAATCTCACTTCTTTTTTCACTTCAGATTTATTTTTGGCATTTTTGCCTTTTATTTAGATAGGACAGTGTAGAGCTGACAGGAAGCAAAGTAGGAGAGAGAGAGAGAGGGAGGCGGGATCAGGAAAGGTCCTCGAGCCAGGATTTGAACTCAAGACACCCGTAGTGCAAAGGGACGATATGTCGGCACACTGCCCACAAGGCTAACCTCGCAGACTAAACTCTCACTTTTGACCCAAACACCAGTCCATAATCCATAATAATGTTTTCTTCAGTGGAAAAGTCCATCCCCTTTTGTCCTCTCACATTAAAATTCACCATCATGTTTGTTTAGAACTGTTTTAGACTGATTTCACTTGTAAATGGACTTTGATTTGTGCATATTTCTCTCCTGATTCAGACTAAATGACATCTTCACTGGAGAAAGCAGTGTTATGGACATGGACTTGTATTTAATCCAGAAGCAACAGTTTGAAGTTAATAATGACTTAATGATGAATTCATTACAAACACACAACTTTTGGGTTACTTACATTAGGCTACTTGTGGATTACAGTGATGTTTTATCAGCTGTTCTGGCGGCACCCATTCACTGCAGAGGATCCATCGGTGAGCAAGTGATGAACTGCAGAATTTTTTCACATCTGTTCACACTCAGCTACATCTGGGATGGCCTGAGGGTGAATACATTTTTAGCAAATTTTCGTTTTGGGTGAACTATTCCTTATGTATCTAATTACATTCCTGTCTATAAAGCAGTCATTGTGACTTTACATCAAAACATCATATTCTTTTCTGAAGTTTGAAAGAATGAATATGCTAATACTGATACTACTACTACTAATAATGATTTTTATAAATGTGTAGAATATTTCACATGTAAGCACTGTATACACCAATATTTGCATATAATTTGCATGCATGCCTGGTTGTCAATGTGCCCTATTTTATTATGTGTTTTTGCCTACACCTGTTTTCAATCACATATCAGTTCAAATGAAAATGGTTTGAAGTGGTTTCCAAAATTAGATATAAATGGTTGAATGGTGTTTGTGTTTATATTTAACACTATTAACATTCACTAAAATCAATTTGTTATGGCATTAGAACCATTACTATCAGGTCTCTGAAAAACGATTGTGATGTTTTGTTGTTTGTTTAAGCGTTTATTTTGTTTAATCTTTTTAACTCATTTAAATTAAGACGTGAGAAAGTGGCATTGTTAAATGTTGGTGTGTGCTGCCACCTACAGCTGAGATATAGCATTACAGAACAACATTTGAGAATCGTGGCCTGACAATCAAAAAAATGTGTATGATAATAGATAGTTATACAGTTTAAGGTCAAAATGAACTGATTTACGCAATGTCAAATAAGAAATAATAACGGAAATGACCAAAATGTGGTAGTTAGTAAGGAAGACTAAAACAATAATAATACATTTTTAAATAAACAGTTTAAACTCGATGTCAAGTAAATATGGGCACAAGAAAACAATCAAAAATGCATTTGATATTTTAAAATAAAAATACAGGAACAATATGTTTGTAAGCAAGAAAACATATGCAAATAGAAAATGTGCTTTGTTTTACTTGTGAATACTTACTGTGCATTACACAGCTCTATGAAATACTTGATTCTATTTGAATCTTCAAAGGCCATCAAAATAAGCTAGGAATCTCCACATCATTAGCACATCATTAGCACTTACATGTACCAAAATTTCCAGTTTTATTCCCATCTATGTTCCGAAGGTTTTTACACAGGGTTTGTTTGTATATCATTCACCTGATTTATGTAATATTTTAATTGACAGTATTTTCTGATTTATGGAGTGATAAAAAAAAAGAGATTTCCAAAATCCCCTATGTAAAAACTTACATAACTTCAATATATCAACAAAAAGAAACAAGTATTCTGAACCTAGCTTTATCCAATGTTCAGATTTCTGTTATTGTATATAAAATGTATGCAAACTTACACATACTTAATTAGATCATTTGCATACTTCAACTTAACATTTCATAAAACTAAAAAAACATACTGCGCTTAATCAACTGAGAAAGTATGGTGAAATTTGTTATAATTACATAGTAGTTTTTATGCTATTCACCTGAGGTGCCTTGCCTTAAGAGGCCTCAGAGTACACACCAAATTACATTAAAATTCCTTTTAAAACACATTTGACCTTAAGAAGAGGAAATGTTTATGTAATAGTAAATTTTCCTTTTTTTCACAAAACTGCTGGTGAAACTCCAGTGTTCCTCTTTTATTTCATTTGTTAAGATGTTAAGTGAATGTCTGACAGCTCCACATCAGGTAAAAGTTTCTGGTTATTTTTGATTTTAAACCAAATATTCAGTAGTCTAGAATTAATTTAAAAGTTTCAGTTTCTCAGATTCAGTGTTTCTCTAATGTATGTGTGCTAATGTACACGTTTATGTACATAAAAAGATGATAAAAATAAGTTGATATAATTTTGCAGTTATTTAAATGATAAAATGTCAACAAATGATATAACATTCAAAGCCACGTCTATTTGATTATAAGTGAGCATATATTTTATCCAGATCTCGGCAACATGAGTGGACCAAAAGTCCTGGTCATCATAATCTGGATATTGAGAGGTGAGAGACTTGCTTTTGTTAATCTGCTGGGTTTGAAATATTAATCTTAAATTAATCCATGAACAAATACTGAATATGTGAGTGTGAATATGTGAATATGTCTTGTTGTTATTTATGATGATGGCTGGTGATTTAACTTTGCACTTCTGTGATTTATTGCATTTATTGCATACAAGTAAGCACTTGTATGCTTTGGCATGTGCCGGCTTCCATTATGTATGTATTAAACTAATGTAGAACGCACCCCGTGTGTGTTTTTATGTATGCAGGTACTGCCAGTGGGAACTGGGAAATTAAAATGCCTAAGAAAATAGATGCAATAAGTGGCTTCTGTGTTCAAATTCCATGTCAGTTTGAGATCCCCGACTCATTCAAAAAGTCCCTAAACAAATCTGTTGAGGCTACTTGGAAAAAAACAACCAAAGAGGGGCCAGACGTGCTTAGTTCAAAAAGAACAGGGTTGTCTCTACTAAAAGGAAATGTGATTGGCAACGTCTTAAACAAAAATTGCACCACTGTGTTTCACAACTTTCCTGTTGGATTCAGTGACAATTTTTTCTTCAGACTTCAGGGTCCTGAACCTCTCAAGTACACATTTGAGCAAGGAGTAAACATTACAGTCCATGAAGGTTGGAATTCAAAATATACTTTTACTTTTACATATATGTAACCACAGACCACAAAACCAGTCATAAGAGTCAATTTTTTAAAATTCATCTGAAAGGTGAATAAATAAGCTTTCTAGTGAATAAATAAGCTTTCTATTGATGTATGGTTCATTAGGATAGGACAATATTTGGCCGGGATACAACTATTTGAAAATATGGAATCTGAGGGTGCAAAAAAATGTAAATATTGAGAAAATCACCTTTAAAGTTGTCCAAATGAAGTTCTTAGCAATGCATATTACTAATCAAAAATTAAATATGTACAAAATATCTTCATGGAACATGATCTTTACTTAATATCCTAATTATTTTTGGCATAAAAAAAATTATAATTGTGACCCATACAATGCATCGTTGGCTACTGCTACAAATTTCAAATTTACCCATGCTACTTATGACTGGTTTTGTGGTTCAAGGTCACACACACACACACATACACATATGAATATATATATATATATATATATATATATGTATATAAATGTATGTATGTATGTATGTATGCATGCATGCATGTACGTATGCATATATATAATAAATATATATATATATATATATATATATGACCCTAGACTCATTTAATACAATGAAAAAAATTATTTGGTCTTGTACCCCATTCCAGCCTTGTGTGGGTCTACAATCTTGTCCCTGACATCCTTGGACAGCTCTTTGGTCTTGGCGATGGTGGAGAGTTTGGAATCTGATTGACTGATTGCTTCTGTGGACAGGTTGTCTTTTATACAGGTAACAAACTGAGATTAGGAGCACTCCCTTTAAGAGAGTGCTCCTAATCTCAGCTCCTTACCTGTATAAAAGACACCTGGGAGCCAGAAATCTTGCTGATTGATAGGGGATCAAATACTTATTTGACTCATTAAAATGCAAATCAATTTATAACTTTTTTGAAATGCATTTTTTTTTCTGTCTGTCACTCTTCAAATAAACCTACCATTAAAATTATAGATTGATCATTTCTTGGGGTACAAGACCATTGCCAAGCAACTTGGTGAGAAGGTGACAACAGCTGGTGCGATTATTCACAAATGGAAGAAACACAAAATAACTGTCAATCTCCCTCGGTCTGGGGCTCCATGCAAGATCTCACCTCATGGAGTTTCAATGATCATGAGAACGGTGAGGAATCAGCCCAGAACTACACGGGAGGATCTTGTCAATGATCTCAAGGCAGCTGGGACCATAGTCACATAGAAACAATTGGTAACACACAACGCCGTGAAGGACTGAAATCCTGCAGCGCCCGCAAGGTCCCCCTGCTCAAGAAAGCACATGTACAGGCCCGTCTGAAGTTTGCCAATGATTCAGAGGAGAACTGGGTGAAAGTGTTGTGGTCAGATGAGACCAAAATTGAGCTCTTTGGCATCAACTCAACTGGCCGTGTTTGGAGGAGGAGGAATGCTGCCTATGACCCCAAGAACACCAACCCCACTGTCAAACATGGAGGTGGAAACTTTATGCTTTGGAGGTGTTTTTCTGCTAAGTGGACAGGTCAACTGCACCGCATCAAAGGGACGATGGACGGGGCCGTGTACCTTCAGGGCCAGGGCATTGAAGCCAGCCAGGGCATTGAAAATGGGTCGTGGATGGGTATTCCAGCATAAAAATGACCCAAAACACACGGACAAGGCAACAAAGGAGTGGCTCAAGAAGAAGCACATTAAGGTCCTGGAGTGGCCTAGCCAGACTCCAGACCTTAATCACATAGAAAATCTGTGGAGGGAGCTGAAGGTTCGAGTTGCCAAACGTCAGCCTCGAAACCTTAATGACTTGGAGAGGATCTGCAAAGAAGGGTAGGACAAAATCCCTCCTGAGATGTATGCAAACCTGGTGGCCAACTACAAGAAACATCTGATCTCTGTGATTGCCAACAAGGGTTTTGCCACCAAGTACTAAGTCATGTTTTGCGAAGGGGTCCAATACTTATTTCAGTCATTAAGATGCAAATCAATTTATAACTTTCTTGAAATGCATTTTTCTGGATTTATTTTGTTGTTATTCTGTCTCTCACTGTTAAAATAAACCCACCATTAAAATTATAGACTGATCATTTCTTTGTCAGTGGGCAAACATACAAAATCAGCAGGGGATCAAATAATTTTTTCCCCCACTGTATATTTATTTTTTGCTGTATGGGTCTGGTGGACATACTAATGTGTTTACTCTCTTCTCAACTATAAGATGTTCCCCCGCCTATCTTGAGCTCATATGTTCAGGTTATGGAAGTTCTAGAGGGTACCAGGTTGATACTGACCTGTTCCACTGTGATCTCATGTCCTTCAATCCAACCTCTGATGCAGTGGACCCCACAGCTAGGAGAACAGCTCACACCAGCCCTACAGGTGAAATGTAACAGGAAACAAATCATGTTTGTAAACTACACAGTTCTGTATCCTGAAATGTAATAAAATCCTTGTATTAATTTTCTTAAGATGGATGAATTTGGACAGACACTGTTGGCCTCCTCTCAGACGTTCAATGCGACTCCTCTACATGACCGCCTGAAAGTCTCCTGCTCTCTTTTTTACTCCCAGGACGCCAAAAGACCAGCTGAAACCAGCGTTACCCTTAGAGTGTTGTGTATGTGAAACAGATAAAAAAAAGCCATCATAAAGCATAAAATTAATTATTTCTATTTCTGAGTAAATGTGCTTTTTCTGTTCATCTAATACCTAATGATAATTTTCAGCATAATTTGAGAATGAACCAAAGAAAATATTTTGTCCCATTAAATGAAAGTAAAACTGTTCAAACTTCTTTTTCAGATGCTCCCAAAAACACCATAGCCCTGGTCAGTCCATCGGGTCCAGCGTCTGAAGGCAGTGTGGTGATGCTGAGCTGTCAAAGTGATGCCAACCCTGCTGTCCAGCGCTATGAGTGGTACAAAGACAGTGGATCTGGAAAGCTAGAGTTACAGAATCAAGGACAGACTCTAACAATGATAGCCAGAAGTACCGTTCAGGGTCTGTATGTCTGCAAGGTCTACAACACCCACGGGACCGACCAATCGAGGCCTGTCGCAGTGGACATATATAGTAAATATCCTTCTATTAGCAGAAACTTTATTAAGTTAGTTAATTTTTTTCAGTAGCTCAGGTATTTGCAAGCTAACAAGCTACCTTTTTCAAGGAGTAGTAGTGTAGTGTGATAAAACTGAGCGATCTGACGTAATAATTAAATATAGCCTACTCGTGTACAATCTCTTTCTCATACGAAGCATGGGAAGTCCAATGTTTCATTTAAACAATTCACGATTCATTTGAGTCCCTGCGATTTCCATCTTCTTTTTTTGTATAGCGATATTTACAAAATATGTTTTCTTCCATTAGCTGCATTTTATTAGTAAACTCTCATTTTATTACTAAGACTCAATACCAAAAGCAAGACACAACATGCCAAACCATAACATGAGCAATGGAGAATTCCAGTGAGTAGAAACAGAAAAAAAAAAAGATTACTGTGTGTACACTCATGTGTATTCAATTCAAGGGGTAAGAAAATATGCTATTTATCTGCTTACATCCCTTGACGTCAAATTAAAACTTTTTTGTGTTTGCTTGTTTACATGTCTAGGAGCTTAATGTATGCTTTCTTTTCATCATCTTGGACATCTTTATGTGTCATTGACCGGTAATCACTTTAGTACAGTGATTTAATCTATCCTTGACTAATGATGAAGATGATTCATGGAAGACAGACTCATTGGAAAAATTGGTGGCAGTGTTGATGTGGCTTCATAGGGGGCAGTAACTGGACACATGGTTAGATCCTGGTGTAAACAAGCAATTAAATCAGAAACTACATCAGAACCACATCAAAATACATTCGTAAGAGTACCAGTGGGCAATTAGGCCTAGTTGATGTATAAACCTGCTAATCCTTCAGAATGTTCATTCTCAGACCATTTGTAACGGCAATGTGGAAAGCAATGTGTTTTATGTGAACTGAGTTATGTATCTCCTTGGGTGTTCTTTTAGTGGTATGCAAGTAAATATCATAATATGTGTCTGTGTGTGTCATAATATAGTGACGTGAAATGAGCTATAGCTGTTTTTCTTCTGTTTCTGATTCAGGTTGCTCCATTGCACCGTACATTATATGTGGACTTCTGACGCTTTTCTTAATTCTCATTACTGCAGTGGATTTGGTCAAATACAAAAGGTGGGTTAGATGTTTGACATCCATAACATGATGTTCAGCCTGTTTATTAAACAAAATTCAGTGTAAGAAGATCAGCTGTATAGTACAGACACTAATTTCCTTTAAACATTCAGTTCAATTCAATTCAGTTTTATTTATAAAGTACATTTAAAATCAACCCTTAGTTGGCCAAAGTGTAAAAAGTTAATAAAAAATCAAATAAAAGCAAGAAAACACACATTACAAAGAATTAAAAGCACAAGAAAAAACATAAGATGCCACATCCTGGCATAGGGATGAGGCTTCTTCATCAGAACAGATTTGGAGAAATTTAGCATTAAATCACTTGCTCACCAATGGATCCTCTGTAGTGAATGGGTGCCATCAGAATGAGAGTCCAAACAGCTGATAAAACCTTCATAATAATCCACATGTAATCAACACGGCTACAGTCCATCAATTAACATCTTGTATAGCAAAAAGCTACGTGTTTCTAAGAAAGAAATTCATCATTAAGGAGCTTTTAGGAGTTTCTTAATGATTGATTTGTTTATTACAAACATGCTGTCAGCTGTTTGGACTCTAATTCTGATGGCACCCATTCACTGCAGAGGATCCACTGGTGAGCAAATGATGTTAAATTCCTCCAAATCTGTTCGGATTAAGAAACAAATTCAACTATATCTTGGATGGCCTGAGGGTGAGTAAATCTTCCACTAATTTTCATTTGTACTATTTCTTTAAGGAGGTCTGTGATATATCTGAGTAAAGCTGTCCAGTAGCACTAGCAGTAGCCTTGCTGACACAGGACCTTCTAGAAAGTATTGTAATTTATATTTTACTTCTGAAAAAAAGTTAATCAGAATAAACTACTAATTTTGAACGACCACTATTAGAGAAAGACACTTGTATCCTGAAGCTGTAGTTACAGCACTGACCAGCAGGGGCTAATGAGGCTTTCCAAAGCGGTTCCTTGGCATTTCTCTAGGTTTATTGACCTAGTTAAAAGCATATCTTTTCATTTAACTCTTATCATACATATACATTTTACTTAAAATTCAGATGCCAAAACCACTTAAATGAAGAATCACAAAAATATTGCAGTAATGTTTAGAAAATAACACTTGTTTTGACTATTTGTTTAGTTTCAAAAAAATTCAATAAAATCATTAGCATTATAATTGTTACTTAATTTATAACCATATTATATTTTTCTTCTTTTTTTCAGCCTGTTAAAAAGACTTCAAGTAAGTATGATATCATCATAAACCACCTGAGATATAAAGAGATAAATAGCATGCCATAGCACAAACTTTGTTTTCAGGCAAATTCTCAGAAGATTTATTACCTAAATTACATGAAACAAATTCATTGAATGCCAGATATTTGTCAAAACCCCTTCAATTGTATTTGTCTTTCGTACTGTTAGGCATCTGAAAGTTTGCATGGACCCATGACCCACACCACCCTCCACGGGACCAGTGACTCAGTGTATAATGTAATACCGGTCAGTGTTCTCATATACACTTTTGCTCTTTTCATATTACATATTAATTCAGTACGCATAAATGAGTTCCTTTCCAAAAGTTTATATTCAAGGTTTTGTTAAACTACACACAGAAAAACAACATGCTTCTATTTGAACTTGCATGTGCATCTTGGCATGCAAGTAAACTTTGAAAGATGCACTGAACACAGTTGTATTTCTTATTTCTCTGGAAAACAACAGTTCTATTCCATGTAAGTTGTGTTTAGATACTATGAGACTTTTTTCTATGACATAATTCAATCAACCGTTAAATCAACTGGTTGAGTGGTTATCAATTTCCTGAGACAGGAAGTAGATAGAAATTGTTTCTCAGAAAACTAGAGTTGTGCAAGCATATTAAACACTGATATGCTGATCATTCGATGCTCTGCTGACATGCTGCATGTGCAAAAAAATTTTTGCTTTGGAGAGTGTTCTTACAAGATAGCGGGGAGAAATTTGTCCTGATTTCATATGAATTGTGAAACTGTGTCACAGTTCTTTAGAAGCAATTATTAAAGATGCCAAAATGTCATCATATTTGTCATATCCTGATGTTATTTAAACTTTTGCCCTCAAATATGTGTTAAAATGTCCTTGCAAGAAAGCAAGTTTTCTCATCCAAAAAGTTTTTTTTTTTTTTCATTGGTGCATAATTATCTGCATATTGGTGCATTATTGCACTGCATATTATCTATGTATAAGCACTGCCAGCACTGAGTAGAGTGTTTTATAATAGATGATGTGTGTTTATGATGTATCCTTCTCTTTTCTGCAGACAAGGGCCAGCAGAAGTGAAGATGACTATGAAAACAGAAACTTTGGTAAACCTCAGCCCAAGTAGGAGTTGTGGCTTAGAAGTAGCCTATATTCAAAATACTGTAGGGCTCAAGTTAAAGATGCAGGTTCCAATCTGTCCTGACTGAGGCCTGCATGTCTCAAGTTATCCCCCCAGCCCCCTTTTTTTCATATTGCTACTTTTCAAAGAAATGACAAAGTCCAAATAATTAATCAAATCAAAACGACAGAACTGCATCTGAATTGTGAGGTCAGTAAGATTAATACTTTTATCCAGCAAGGGTGCATTACATTGATCAAAAGTGACAAGGACATTTATAATGTTACAAAAGATTTTTAATTAGTTGTTTCAAATAAATTCTGTCCTTAAAAAAAAAACTGTTTTCAACATTGATAATAATAAATGTTACTTAAGCACCAAATCAGCATACTAGAATGATTTCTGTAAGAAATCTTAATGCTGGCGTTATGGCTTCTGAAAATTCAGCTTTTGTCATCACAGGAATAATAATTGATTATTTAATATTATATAGTAATAATATTTCACAATATTTTTGTTGCCTTACTGTAATTTTGATCAAATACATGCAGCCTATTTATGAAATTTTCACAAAAGTAAAATATTTCATTGTGTTTGGGGCAAATATCTGCACTCCTTGAATGCCGAATTTGGGGGCTGTAGCTAACTGCTGTAATCACTGTAAAAAAAAAATTTTTTTAAAAATTGTTTCATCTTAAAATAATTTGTTACCCCGCTGACTTAAAATTTTTAGTTTAGTCAACTAAAATATTCCAGTTGTCCCTTAAATTAACATTGAGTATCTTAAAATTTCAAGTTGACTAAACTAAAAATTTTAAGTCAGCAGAGTAACAAATTATTTTAAGTTGAAACAACTTTTTGAAACTTTTTTTTTTTTTACAGTGTTGTTGAGAATAAGAGACTTTTTTCAAAAACATTAAAAATCTTTCAGACCCCTAAATGTTTTAACAAGAGTGTATAATATCCGCACAAGCTTTTCATCTACATATTAAAACATATCATGTTAAATCATAGAAATAGAAAAAAATATTATATCCTGGCAGACAGGAAGAGTTGTAAAACTTTCCAACACATTTGCTACAGTTGTGAACAATTGCATGCACGCACACGCACACACACACATAGTTGCAGACATTGAAAGTGGGTTACAAAATTCCCTGGGTTAGTACATAAGCGTCTATCTTCATCTTTCACCACCACAATATTAAGTCCCTTGTGTTTGTGTATCATGTATGCTTGTGTATTTTACGTGGGTTGAAGATTTGTGACGTCTACTCATAAATACTTTGGAAAATAAATGAGATGAAGAGTTTTCTTCTCACTCTCATTTTCAGTCACTCCTTTAATCACTCTCTCTGTCTGTCTGAAACATTCTTCACATTCCGTTAGTCATTGGCAAGCAGATCAGTGTGACGAAAACGGAAATCACACTCCCCTCCCCTGTCAGCTCTTTGTGATGAAGTCAGTGTGTTTGTGCATCACAGCAAAGTCATTATTTCACAGACAGTGACTGGCGAATTGCACTCAAGTAAGAGGTCGTCTTTGTATGTTTCCGTCTACAAGACGTAAGATTCATAATTTGAAATAGATGATTAATATGGCAAACTTTTGACACAAGGTATGGGAGGATGAAGAAGAAATGCATCATGTTAAGAAAAAGGGTGCATTTCAAAGGCATTAAAAATATTTTAAGGGAAATAAATCATTCTTGTCCAATTTGGTCTGTACAGCTCTTTGAAATAACATCATAGTTCATCAGCCAATCAGAATCAAGCATTCATATAAGCTGTGGTAGCATATAAACACCTGGAAACGATTAACTATAGTGGTCTGGAAGGTCATACACATAAATGAAGGAAAATATATAAACTTAAGCTTCTGGCTGGCACCTCTGAATGATAGCTTTTTATAACACAAATGTCTATTCTTAGAAATGAAAGAAGGAATGGAAGGGTAACACTTTTAGAAGACACAAAACGTCATGCAGCGTCGGTAGATTTGAATGGGTTAAGGCTCATGGAACAACAACAATGGTGCTCACACTACAGGAAAAGTCTTGTTATGATGTCACAGATGACCGGAGGCCTGGTTTAGACTCATTGATGATGACAGACGCTTGGATCATGCTCGAAAAATGTGCATGTGAGAGCGAGTCTGTCTCTGTGAGGCCGTAGTGAGACATGCAGTCATAGTAGACTGCTATGACTAAAACTATCCTGTCCGGGCTTGTTGGTCTACATCACTCAAAATATTGGTAGCTGGACATCCTGGTCATTCACTGTTTTCGCAATTTGACTTTGCTCAACTGGAAATAATGTAGCTTTGCCAAACCTAACAGTGGTAGGCCACAAAAGAGATTAGGGTCAGTAAAGACTGTGGGGTATGAAATCCACTGCCTTGAGATTTGTTATGGGATTCCCCTTCATTCACAGATCTAGGAGTTTTTGGACTGTAATCTTAACCCTTCCTCCTGGCCCAGCGCCTCAGAAAAACATCCTGATGGGAATTCCATGCTTTTACCTCCGTATAACGTTTCCTTGTTCAAAAGAATAGAATGAAACAAGAGACAAAATGCATAAATGGCTGTAACACAATATCCTGCTTTGGTGATTTTATACTGTGATAGGCAGTGTATAAAGCATAGTCATATTTTTGCAGCAAAATCATAGATCATTTGCATTTTATATGGAGACATGATTATATACATAGAGTGCCCGTAATTTTAACTACAATGAAGGAACAAATTAATAAGTCATGGAAAAGTTTTATTAATTCATATTATCTTGTTTTTTCCTCCACGTCACGTGTGGGGCTACAGAGAGAGAGAGAGAGAGAGAGCGAGAAAGAGCATTATTTTTTATTTATTTAAATAAAAATAAATACATTTCAAATCAAAAATCTAAAAATATGATACTAATTTCTATTCATTTTTTTAAAAAGATTCTTGGCCACAAGTTATAATTAAAATATTATAACTCTATCTTCCGCTGAAACAACAGATTTCTGCCTCAATTCAATAAACTGATGGATTCTTATTTGATACACATTTTATTTTTCAAACACACACACACATATACATAAAGAGTTTAGATGCAAAAGCCTTTAAGTGCCATTTGAAACTTTCTTCTAAAATGAGCATTTTTATAAGGTTCCTATATGTAGGTTCAGTAATTTCACTTTAATGGCAATGATTAGGTTCTTTTCTTGGCACCAGGATGCACCACCATCTTGGTGCCAGATACCACAGCACACCTTCAGGGGTCTTCATGAAGTCCATGCCTAGGGCTGTTTTGGCAGTGAAAGGGGGACCAACACAATATTAGGATGGTAGTCATAATGTTATGCCTAATTGGTGTATAAAGCACAAATTGGAAAAACTGAAAGAGCCAAAAAGCGTGTCGAGTTCATCAGATGGCATCAGATTCAAAGATCAGTTCATTAATAGAGAAAAGGATGTTGTTTCTGCTTGATCATGCATTCCTTTTAGGAATTTAAACACCTCAAAGAATCCACCCACTTGGGCTAAATGTGGCTTGTCTTCTGGTGTAAACGTATCCCATTATGACACAATGAACTGCTGCCTGCTGAGCATTAACAATCCACCTCCCCGCCCCAGCGCTATGAAAAGACTGCTGTGTCAAAAAATGATGCAACTTCCGATGCTGCAGAAGAATAGAAGAATGGTTCGCCTGGACAAAGCACGTCCTTCTAAACGTTCGATGAGGTGCATGACTACAGCAAATGATTAGAATATCCTGTGCTGAGTAACAAATTATCCCCACTTTTTGGGAAGGGCACTAAGGTGTGTTCTCCATCCATTGATTTCCACCTGTTGCATCGGAGAAGATGAGATCATCATCATGAGATCAACCAAGTCCATTACGACTCACTTGATCACAATTACCCATTATTGGACATTTTCTCATGTGCTATAAATGAATCACGGCTGATCAGTTCTACAATGAGTAAGATACTCAACGTCATACAAATAAATAGATTAAAATATACAGAGGGCAGTGAAATCCTAATAATGGGAATGTGTAAAAATATTAATAATTGATATTTATACATATACAAGTAGGACTTTCACACTGTGCTAAACCACGAGTTATCATCCTTCTAAGCCCTTCTGTTAACCCCAGGTAGAAGAGTGTTTCACACTATAAATATATACATAATTAGTAATTCCACTGCCCTCTTTATTTTATTTCTCTTAATTTTTATGTTGCGTGACATTGACGGCATGCATCATTGTAAGTGTTTTTAGTAGCTAACTCACGGCATTATAGAACTGATCTATAGGCTACAATCATCCATGATTCATTCATAGTTCATGGAAAAATGTCCAATAATGAGTAAAAATGTTAGAATGTTACGACTAGATGCTACTCGAGCGCAAGCCTCATACTCGCGTGTTTGGACGGTCAAGTGCCGCGCGTTGTATACGGTTGTTTCAGCCTTTGAGCGGCAAACGCGTTCATTGGAGTGAAGAGGCCGCTGAATTCTGACCTTTGTAGCCCGAAAATCCCAATCAGGAGCAATGAATATCCCAAATGAACTATGCCAGAGCCGTTATGTAAACGGGCGTGCTGCGTTCCTCCGATTGGTGACACACTGACACAGCATATGCTAATAAAATGCTTAACTTCAGTTTATGAATATTCAAGATTAATTGTTAAAGGGATAGTTCACCCAAAAATGAAAATTGTGTCATCATTTTCTCACCCTCAAGTAGTTTCAAACCTGTATGAATTTCTTTGTTCTTCCGAACACAAAAGAAGATCATTTGAAGAAAGTCTGTAACCAGGCTGTTTTGGGGCACCATTGACTTCCATAGTAGGAAAAAAAAAAAATACTACGGAAGTCAATGGTGCCCCTGAACTGCTGTTTCTTCCCACATTCTTCAGAATATCTTCCTTTGTGTTCAGCAGAACAAAGACCTTCATATAGGTTTGGAACTACTTGAAGGTTAGTAAATGATGACAGAATTTTCATTTTTGCGGGAACTATCTGTTTAAATGTGACGAGTATGAAACATGAAGCAATATAACCCTGGATTTAGAATGACCCCAGGTTCAAGTGTAAAACACCCTAGTGTTAATCTATCACTGCATACTAAGTATACTACACCACAAGATTCTAGGCTACTCTCACCACTTCCTGAAGAAGTACAGGATATGACCCCTAACAGTCATTTCTCTTATCAACATGTCTCTCTTTGCCTTGCAGTCGTGGGCCAAACAAAAAAGGAAGACATAAGAATGAGTGGGTGATGGAGAAAATGAAAGAGGGATGGGGAAGGAATGCATGTATGTGCATTCAGGCATGAGGACACTTGTGCATGCTGGATGTCTGAGTGGAAATAACAGCACGATGTGTCAGAGGAGGCCAAGCGGACGAATGTGGGGAAAATGCTCAGTGGGTAGACGTGGGTTGGGGGGCTTCAGATCTTTTAGATTAGTGTGTGAGTGTATTATGACTATGTTCTTTTGTGAATTGCATCTAATTTGTCTAAAAAAATAAATAAAGGAGCGTCTCATCTCAGTCCATCATCTCTGTGGCATTTCTCTATGGCGAACTGTAATCTGATACGACTGTAGTCTTGTATGTATATATTGCATATATATATAAAAGATGACCTGCTTAATCTTGCAAACAAAGTAGTAAGTATCAGATTTGGAGATAAAGAAAGACATCGTCTCTTGGATATACAGTAGAGTCTTCTACATACATTACCAGAGATGCTTAACATAAGGTTGTTTATGAGGCACAAAGACCACCCTAAAATAGAAACCCAAAATTAGGAACATAAGGTCTTGAGGCATCAAGTTAACAGAAATAGCAAAAACTGTTGAGTTCTTCAGAAAAAAGATATGTTTAGTGAGAGGGGGTGTGTAGGTCTACGTTTTTTTCCTGAATGTGAATGACTCAGAGTTGTGTGTCATGGCCCATACTATAAAGGAGAACCCTTTCACTAGTCCAAATGTTAGTAGAGTGATAACACAAGTTTGTACACTGTGTTTACTACTTGGTGTTTTTGGGATTACCATGAAATGTAAGTACTTTTATCATTCTTTACATCAGCTTTACAGCAAAGGCATGGAGATGTGTTTTAGTGAGGGCAAACATGGAAATTGTTGAGGGTGGGTCTATAGTGTGGGTGTTTTTGCTGTCTATGAATTTTGTTTGAAAAATCTTTTCAGAATAGAAACCAAAATAACCACTGAATCTAGTAAAGCAGTCTGGCTTGTTAACCTCAAGCTAATTCAGTTGATGTTAGTGACGGGTATTGTCATTGTTTTTTTAAGGAAATGCTTTAAGTTATATTTGTTTATTATCATTATGAAAGTCAGGGTTGTAACCACCATGACACTTAACATTCAGATTAGGTTTTTCAATACTTAAATTACAAGTTTTTTTGGTTCTCCAAATCGTGACTCCAATATGTGCTTGATAACAGGTCACATTAAGGTCAAGGGTCCAAAAAAAAAAAAAAAATCAACCTAAATGTAACTTCAAATTACTAAAATTTAAATTTAACTTCAAATTATTCAAAACTAAAAGTGAAAAAATGAAAGAAAAAAAAAATCTGATTTCAGTTATACTCTATAATATTATATAGATAATACTAAAATAATACTGATTCAATGTTAAGATTTTAGGGTTTCATAAAGCTGCTGCAGGGTTGAGTTGTAACCTCAGTCTATAAACATGCTTACATTGCTTTTGCATGATAACTTAGTTTGGAAATATATACATGTATTGACTCGGTGCATCAGTAATGAGTTCATTTCAACAATATTAAAGCAGTGCTTTTTCAAAATTCTGTTGACAGAAGCAAAAAGATGCTATCAGTGTAAAAATCATTCTCCACAAGTGCAAACAGAGGATGTCTGCAAGTGAGTCAACAGCTGGTCGCAAGGCTAATTGAGTCAGTGTGATCTTTGCATGCCTACAACGGTTTTGATGGGGATCGTCACCGTGCCATCAAATCTGTAGGGGTTGCACGCAATGGTTATCGGTGACCTGAACAATTTCTCCATTTAGAAAGCTTTCAAAGGATGCTAATTGCGTAAATAGCCATTCATTTCCTTTTAATGCTTATCAAAGGGTTAAATCACACAGTTATCACATATCTGCTGCATGTATTTGAAGGCCTACGACCTTCACACAGACTTTGGTCATGGCTCATTTGAGTTTGCTGTGGTTAAAGACTGGCTCAAACATCAAACGGGCCAATTATTAGTGGGTGAAAGAAAGAACTGCATTAGGCCTAATATATTAATTTTCACTGCTATGGTCATGAAATGTATTAAATGCTCCTCAAAAAAATGTGTAAATGTGTATATATTACTATGCATTTATATATTACTATGCATACTATGCATTTTAATCAGATAAAAAAATAAAACATTTTAGGATATTTAAACAGACCAGTAGAGGAATATGCATGTCTCATTCAGTAATATGTGAAATCACAGATACAGATTTCCTGAAAAAAACTTTGAACTGGAAATGCCTGGATTTTGCAATCCTTTGCTTTCATTTCCACCGGTTTTACCGGTTGGTGAGAATGTATGATCTTGTCTTTTGAGCTCAGGCTAAACAAGTGTGCATCATAACTTAGGCATGCCACCATACAAAACAAACACTACATCCGGAAAAGTGCTGACTCATATCCTTTCATCCAAAAAAGCACCTCTCTCAATTTTGCACATTCAGTGTGAAACTGATCACAACAAAACCAGCAACTGTTACAAATGTGTGTCCTAAATGTCTTGGACACTTCTGTGGAACGAAATCCGTCGGTAAATTATCCCATCCGGTGTAACCATTACAAACCAAGAGGAAGAGCTCTCTGTGCAAATCCCTCTGCTTAGATACAAGTTTTTATAGAGTAAAACAGCTGTTTGGCACACACACTGAAACACTTGTGACTCAGAGCAGCTGTTCCAATGACATTAATAAGAAATCCTACTTGTGTTTATGCTGACAGTGTCACCTCACTCCACCGTTCCCCTCATCGCCTTGATGACTTGCGTTGAGCTCTTCGCCTTCATCACAGCCCGTCCTGCTCATATACCGCAAGGAAAAAATGGTCTGCAGATGCTGTATCAACATATGCATATGCTGCTGAAAATAGTATCTCAAGAAAGGCGTGGGGTAAGTACCAGTAAATGGTTTTCTAATTCATTTTAGGAGTAAATGTCCCATGCAGAATAACACATATTTACATTTAGCTCAATAAGCTTATTGTTTGTCTAATAAAATCCTTGACATTTTTCAGTATGAGATGAAAGACTTTGAGCAATCACTCACATCCCTGCCCTCGCTGAACTACAGAACAGCAGACTTGAAAACAGTCGAGGTAGAACATCCACATCTCTGCCTGTTTTTCTTTTCCATGTCTGTGTTTCAAGCATCTAGACTTTCTTTTTGACAATATTTTTATGACTAAGATCCAAAATTGAGACCAGGCTGTTCACTGATAACCCCAAAATGAGAATGAGAGAGAATGAGAATGAGAATGAGAAATAAAGTTTATCTGGCCAGACTGGAACAAAAATGCAAAGCAAATTATACCAGTGCCACACGTTTGCTAAGATAGAACAATGAAAAGAAAGATAGATAGATAGATAGATAGATAGATATTAAAAATCAAATGTGAATAGTGTGTAACCTCTGGCTCCTTCTGACCCACAGGTGAGCAGTACATTAGGACAGTTGTATTCTGGACTTAAATCCTTCAAGTTCCATCTTGACTGGATCCAGCAAAAACAAGAAGAAATGGGGAGTGATTATTCTAAGACACAGAAACTCGCTCGTCGTATCCAAGACATCAGCAACATGGTGCTCATACAGGTAAGAACCATTGAACTCAACTACAGGAGGAAATTAGACAATATTTAAATATCTTAAAAGCTGTTAAAATGGATGTAACAGATTTGTCAAGATACTTTATAAATAGATGGGAACGCATGGAAATATGCTGCCTGAGAGACAACAAAAATGAAATAGGTAAGAATTTGTTTAACAGAAATCTTCTAAACCTTCTTACAGATTGGGACGACGCCTTCTGAGCTGGTCTACCCTTCCCTGTCGCCTTTGAACACAGCTTGGAAAGTGTACCAGGCCAATGTGGAGATCCTTGACAAACTGTACTTCTTTTGCCACTGGTACACTAGAGCACTGGGAGAACTGAAACACAGACAACAGTGATCAACACCATCATATGACACCAGTAGCCCTCAGCTTATCTCCATGATGCCTGACTTGCCTTAATGTTTGATAGGATGGAATGACCGTTCCAGCCTTTGTAAGTCATCCTCCATTTTGATAGTGTTCTCCAGTTAATGTTTCCCATGTATGTTGTTGTTTTTATTTTATTATTTAATTATTGATTAAGTTATGTATTTAATATTTATTGAGCAATTATTTGTTTACAATGAAGGATTTTTACATAGAGAGTGAATGAGAAAATAGCACTTTATAAAAATATTATTTCAATAAGTGAGTTTGTATGCAAAATTCAGCTGCAGGCAGTTGCTAATAATGACCAATAGGTGTCGCTTAAAAACCTTTGACTGTGGTTAATGTAATATAATTAAATGCAGTCCAGGGCCGGCACTATATTAGCCTATTTATTTATCTGGTTTTTTTAAGTTAGTAATTTCGCCAGTAAGTCCTGAATCAACATCTTTGCTGAACAACAAAACTGAATAACTCAAATTTTATAGTTAGCCTTCACGGTTAGCACTTAACACGGTGGTTAATGCAACTGTATGCATGTTTTTTTGTTTTGTTTTTTACCTTTATCAGTTTGAGAATCATTCTGACAGTACACTTACTTATAATAAGACGAATGGCTTATGTTTCTTTCTCACGCTCTCCACTGTTCTGCGTGTTTATTATGGTAAGCGGGTACGAAATTCCGCCAAAAAAGCGGATTGCTTTACGGCAGCAACAAATGCACTGCTGTCCGCTGTAATTACGACAGTGATTTAGGACAGTGAATTCCACTTATTTAACTGTAGGGGGCTCCAAGATCGCAAAAAATTTTTGGAAATTCTTTCCAAAACTACACACAGTTGTTTTAATGGTTAGTGTTAAGCCTATGTTTGTTTAACAGGAATTTTCAACAGTGAATAATGTTTATCCATGCCCTATTTGGCAAAAGTAGGATAATAAATGGAAGATAAAACTGGGCATCCAACACAAAACAAATTACAAAAAATTCATTAGGGCTAATGGATGTTATTGCTGCTGCACCATGGGTTTTTGTGAGCATATTGCAAATACAGTAGCTTGAAATGCACTCACTGCCTTCAGATTGTATTTATTCCTTGTGATTATGTGTTTAGTCTAAATTAAATGTGCCACCATATTGCAGAAATGCACTGAAAACAAGAAAAAGAGGCCTTACATTACTTGAAAAGAACTTTGACATTGTTCATGATGGACTCATCAGACTACATGTAGACAGGAAAACAGATTTGCAAATATATACAGCGCATATTTGAAGAAATTTAGAGGTGTTAATATCTGTGAATTATTTGGTAAAATCTTTCAGGTGAAGGGAACAAACACCCAAATTCACTCTGATTTACCTTTACAAGCCTAGTGAGATGGATGTGCTTTAGTAGTGTCCTGGATGTTGTGTTTATTTTTCATACTTTTTTATACATATCTATATATTTATTTTTTATTTATACTTTTTTATTATTTATTTGTTTTTTGTCATTTTTCTTTCAATAAAATGATTTTACATCAAACATTTCACAGCTTTTTTTCACTTGTTGAACTGCGTCAGCAACAACTGAACCTTTACTAAAACAATAATCCAACCGTCATCACATCATTTTTGATGTTCTGTATATAATGGGTTATATCTGGATTTTAATATTTGTTCCTAAAATAAACTTGTGAGTCTTATTTGTAGGTTTGTAAATCATTTTCCTGCCCCGTCTGGCTGAGCATTTTCACAGATAGTTGAGCTAAACTAGATCCAGACAGACAAAAATCGCCAGTACTAGTGTAATCAGCCATGAATGTCAAAATCTTTGTCATGATGACTAATACCAAACTCTGCAGAATACGCAATAGGATATGGATAAAGGATATGTCATATGACTGTTTGTGAGAGAGTTTTAAAAGCTGAAAAGTCAGGACTTGGCACGTCCTGCAGAAAGAGAGATGTGCGGTATAAGCGTTTTGTGTATCGCTCTAACACAGCTGTTGGATTTGTCATGCTCACTCAGAGAGAAATCGATCATGCTGGCCAGCATCATAATACATTTGTCAATCTGTCAATCGATTTCCATGATATGCTGATTGATCAAATCAACTGCAATTAAATCTGATATTATGTTTGTTGTAAACGAGGGGGTTTTGCTTAATTACACTAAATTTATATATTACATTAACAGCCCAAATGAGACACAAAATGTGTTTGATAAAGATAGAAGGTACAAAATGTGAGAGAGAAGAACCGAGAAAAGGCTGGGGGGTTATAATGACAAATTGCCTGTTATACAAACCCTACAGAACACGCTGTCAGCAATGAATACCGTAACATTCAAAAGGAGGGGTAATGGCAACGAGACCATGTGAGTGGGCATACTGGAGAATTTGGATAGACAGAGAGAGAGCGAGAGAGAGGGAGTACAGAGAGTACTGAACTGTGTAAAGCAGAGGACAGATTCAGTAGCAATCAGGATATGTACTCAGAAGCAAAAGAATCTGTTACCGGGAAGTTGATTTATGACTGGTTGACCTGCTGTTGCCCATTTGACCTGCAGCTTTCAGTGCCCAGTTTATGGACAGACTGACCTATAGAGAACTGCACCTGTAAATTTACTTTCAGCCTTCAACAACAGCAAACATGACAGTAAGTCTTTTCATTTCTTTCAAAAGGTCTCTTCTATATGGATTATACACAAATTGTAAAATATTTTATATAGCATGTAATGTAATTTAAAATAAGACATAGGCTTATGCCATAGGCCATTTTATGTACACTGC
>JAFVLL020024271.1:0-28920 GCA_021397915.2 Tor tambroides | reverse complement strand
AATCTCATGGGTCGTATCCTGTCTTCATATTAAAATAGATCTAAATTGCTTAACTTCTTCCAATATCAATACAAGGTTAAAAGAGGCCTGTAATTTAATCTTAAAACTTGAAAAGGATGATCAGATCAGCTTAATTAACTGAATTCAGTGGTAAAGTTTTTTTAAAGTTTACACAGCATAACATTTTATGAAAGTATTTGACTAATTAATGAGAGAGAAAACAAAAGCAAGGGGGAATTTAGCATTACATCACTTCCTCACTAGTGGCTCCTCAGCAGTGAATGAGAGTCTAAACATCTGATAAAAGCATTACAATAATCCACAAGTAATCCACATGACTCCAGTCCATCATTTAACATCTTTTGAAGTAAAAAGCTGTGTTTGAACAAAACCATCATTAAAGGGTTACTCCACCCCAAAATGAAAATGTTGTCATTAATCACTTACCCCCATGTCGTTCCAAACCTGTGAAAGCTTCGTTCGTCTTCGGAGCACAATTTAAGATATTTTGGATGAGAACCGGGAGGCTTGTGACTGTCCCATTGACTGGCAAACAATTAACACTGTCAAGGCCCAGAAAAGTATGAAAGAGATCGTCAAAATAGTCCATCTGCCATCAGTGGTTCAATCTGAATTTTACGAAGCTACGAGAATACTTTTCACCGCACCACACGAATATGCTTTCTATGTTTGTTTACGCTTCGATTTGAACGAAAACAGCGGCTGACATGTGGTGCGGCTGACACAGAACAGCGTACGCAGTTTGCGTCCAGCGGACACTCTCCAAAATGGGGCTACGCTGACACAGAGGAGACGAATTGTTGAATAAAGTCGTTATTTTTGTTTTCTTTGCATAATTCTTTGCAATTACGGTTGAACCACTGATGGCAGATGGACTATTTTGATGATCTCTTTCATACTTTTCTGGGCCTTGACAGTGTTAATTGTTTGACAGTCAATGGGACAGTCACAAGCCTCCCGGTTTTCATCCAAAATATCTTAAATTGTGTTCCGAAGACGAACAAAGCTTTTAGGTTTGGAACGACATGGGGTAAGTGATTAATGACAAAATTTTCATTTTGGGGTGGAGTAACCCTTTAAAGGATTAGTTAACTTCCAGAATAAAAATTTCCTGAAAATTTACTCAACCCTATGTCATTCAAAATGTGCGTCTTTTTTTTTTTCTTCAGTCAAAAAGAAATTTTGAGGAAAACATTCCAGGATTTTTCTCCATATAGTGGACTTCAATGAGAGCCAATGGTTTGAAGATTCAAATTGCAGTTTCAGTGCAGCTTCAAAGGGCTCTACACAATCCCAGCCAAGGAATAAGGGTCTTATCAAGTGAAACGATTGGTCATTTTCAAAAATAAAAGTAAAAAATATATATACTTTTTAACCACAAATCCTCATCTTGCACTAGCTCAACCTGACGCATTACGTAATCACACACATGTGATGTAAGTGGAAGTAATGACCCAGTGTTTACAAAGCAAATGTGCAAAGAAAATCAAACGCCCTTTACCAAAAAAGGTAAAACAATGATGTCGAACGATTTTGAAGTTGGAGGAGAAAATGAGATGGAGTTTTTCACCCTTCCTTACTTTTTTGAACTGGAGTACACAGACGAAGAGCTAACCAGTGTGACCTTTGCAATGTGATTATGTAATGCGTGAAGTCTCACATACTCATCGCAGAGCTAATGCAAGACGAGCATTTGTTGTTAAAAAGTATAAACTTTTTTTTTTTTTAGAAAATGGCTGATCATTTCAATAGATTAGACCCTTATTTGTCACCTGGGATCACGTAGAGTCCTTTGAAGCTGCATTGAAATGGTAGTTTGGACCTTCAACCCGTTGGGTCCCATTGAAGTCACTATATAGAGAGAAATCCTGGAATGTTTTCCTCACCAACCTTAATTTCATGACATGAACATCTTGGATGACATGGTGGTCAGTAAATGATCAGGAAAACATTGTTTGCTTGTGCATATTTCTCTCCTGATTCAGAGGAGACACCTTTTTCACTGGAGAAATCAATATTATGGATCAAGTATATTTTAGCCAGAAACCGGAAAGTTAAAACATCTTGATGGATTTTCTTTCTTACAAACATGCAGCTTTTCACTTCACAAGACATTAATTGATGGACTGGACTGGAGTTGTGTGGATTATTGTGATCATTATATCAGTTGTTTTGACTCTCATTCTGACGGCACCCATTCACTGCAGAGGATCCATTGGTGAGTAAGTGATGTAATGCTAAATTTCTCTAAATCTGTTATGATTAAGAAACAAACTCATCTACATCTTGGATGGCCCGAGGGTGAGTACGTTTTTAGCAAATTTAGAATTTTAGGTGAACTATTTCTTTAAATATTAATAAATTGAATTAGATATGACTGAAGTCTCTACTGTGATCTATTCTTACTTCAATATAGTGTAAACATTAGTAAGTCAGTCACTATATTTACATGGACACCAGTAATCTAATAATTTACCTCATTCTAAATAAGACAATATTATGATAAAGGTGTTTCCGTGAGTTGCTTTTAGAATATTCCTTTCATGTTCCCGTTTTACATGTTATAGTACATAGATTGATTAATGGCACACGTCATTTCGTTGCCACGTGACGCCATCCGACATCCCCTCCAGAATTTCATGTATAAACATATAGTTCGTCTTCGTGGTGATGCCATATACAGTTTTGGGTGTTTCATTTTTAATTTTATGAAAGCTTCAAATGCAGTTAATTATTTGTACGTGCATACAGACGACGGCAGAGTTGAAGCTCTTTTATTTGCCGTCAAACAGTTGACCACTGCCATGTGTGTATGCTGTCGCAAAATGCGCCAATACTATGGTAATAATGTGATTAAGGTGTGTATATGTCTATACTGCACTTCAATAATGCGACTAAAATAGGAATACTCTACGTCTTAATTTGATTTGTGTTTATTTTGAGTATGACTTTAGCCGGATTAAGGTAGTCAAAAATCTCTGTTTACATGGTAGATCCTTAATCAGAGTATTGTCTTAATCCTGTTAAAATCGGAATAATGTTGTCCATGTAAACGTTCTCATTGAAAGAAAACTCTGAATCCATTTTTCAGCACATGCCTCCTCATTATCTGTTGTAATGCCTAAATACATTCATCAGAAAATCATTTTTGTGAAGCTTAGACACAGGTCCCATAATTCTTGAATGAATTACATCACTATGTTTCTCTAGAATTGTCCATACAAATACTTTGAGAGAGTTTTCACCATTGTCCTCCAGATGGAACCACCGTTATGTACCGCAATCAAGAGAGGAAAGCGGCAGCTCATTTTTGGCAGGGCTTTATTGAAGCCAGCAGCCTGTAGTATTTCAGGGCCTTGACCAACGGAGCCTGGCTTTAATCAGACACCGAGCCAAACCTGAGCTTCAAAGCTGGCATGAGCCAATACTCTTTCATTTGACTTCACAAATAGACGTCAAGCAAACGAGCCACTTTAAAATTATGTTGTTCCTCATTAAACAAGTTGAGCAGCGTGGCTGTTCTCTCCTTTCAACTCTCGCTTAGTCACAAATAACAAACTTATTTTACTTTTCAGGCTGTAATAGTTTTAACAGGAATCCAAGCACCTGTTTCTCAACTATAACATGATATTTAAGTTGAGACAATAATGGGTGCACAACTGCTGTCATTAGTATTCACAGCCAGGATTAAAATGAGTCAGTGTCACCTAGACCTCCCACAAGCATGCCAACCAGCCTGCTGCAAAGCATTGTTGACCAAGCAGGTAACTTTTAGATGGCCAGGCATTTTCCTGTGCCATCCTTGTCAGTTCCTCAAGAACAAACAAGCAGGTGGAGCAGTAAACAGGTGCATTTTGCAAGTGTTTTTTGAGTTCCTAAAGGAATAGTTCACTCAAAAAATGAAAATTCTGATATCATTTACTCACCTTCAATGCAAATCTGTATGACTTTTATACTTCTGTGGAAAAAGATATTTTGAAGAATGTTGTCCTTTTTATCCCCATACAGTAAAAGTCAGTAACAACTTTAGACCCCACTGACTTTAATTAATGAATACATTTTTTTATGCTATACTAAACTTTACTATAAGAATCGGTTAAAAGTCCTGCTTTTCCGCATGCTAAATGTTGACTGCTAAAAAAGAGAGTTTCCTACAAACTTTTCTTTCAGCATGAAAATAAACAGAAACAGACCACATCTTGTGGAAAAAAACATTACATAAACTTTTTCATCAGAGGACTGGGAGTCAAACTGCGTACAAGTGCAAGACCATTTAAATCCCTAAATATCAGAGGGAGCCTTTTATTGTCCTTATGAAGTGGCCTTATAAAAATATGTCCTCTCGCTGGGGTCTGTTTATCATGAACTTATGAGATCCAGCGGAGGAATGAAAGAGCAGAGGGAGTTAAAGAGACTTCATCTTTGTTTTCAGAAGAGAGAGATTAAACTAGTCCTCACAAAAAAGATTCATTAGGGAGTTTCAGATTTCTATTTTTAGAGGAAATGTTTAAAAATAGAGGACAACATACAGTTTTCCAACAGCTGTTTCTGATCAGAAGGAATGACAAAATGGAGCTCTGCTTACAATATTCAGAGAAAGAAATATATAAGATGTATGACGATGCAGAGTATAAGACAAAGAGAGTGTAAAACAAAGGAATCCCTCAACTAGTCTTGTCTTTGCTACATAATCAAACCCTTCAAATATAAACAGAGTAAAATGAGTGGGTGTGCATTTCATCAGACGTAAAGCAAACTGAATTCCCACCACTAATGACTGTTTTTTGTATCGGTCAATTTTTATCCTATCCAGAGTTGGTTGTAACCACAAACCACTCAATCTCCTCACACCTCATAAAGGAAGATTAGGAGAGACGGCACATATGAATGCTCAAAATGTCTATGTCTGATCACATAATCCCACAGACACATTTGACTCTGCCTAATAATTCACTTCACCTAATCCACTATGAGCCTGCATGGTTTATAGACTAAACTGAAGTGCACATTTACAGAGACACTGTCATTTAAAAAGAACAGAATGAGAAGCTTTTAACATTTTTCAGTAACTAAGCTCTAAAGTCTTTATCTTCTACACAAAGGATAAATCGAAGTTGTTTTCTATTATGATTTTTATTTAATGTATTCAGTTTTAACAGGAAAAAGATTGACTTTCAGTCTCATGAATGGCATAGGCTTAATTATAAACAGGAATTATGTGTGTGTGTGTGTGTGTGTGTGTGTATATATATATGTATGTATGTATATGTATATATATATATATATATAAACATTAATATTCAAATAACAATTTCATATTTCATATTAAATCTTCTAGATTTTTCACTTTATACATATACAAATTGATAAGCTCCATGATTTACTAATTTAGTTACTAAAAGTTATAAATAATAACTTTTAAGATTTAAATAGTATTATTTTTTTATGTAAAATTATAATATAAATAAATAAATACATTTCTTGCATATCCAAAGCAAAAATACTCAAACGTCCAATTTAGAGATATGATCTTCAAAAACTTAGCTGAAAAATACCAGAACTTAAAACAGAATTAAATTAGTATTACTGAGTATTTCATGTTAGGACCTGAGATCCTAAATACAGCCATGATTTATTTCACTCTCATTTTCCTGCGCCACACCACTTCACCCTCATTATAATCACAAAACATGACTTTGGGCAGATTCATTTGCCAGCCTTAATGCTACACTTCCTCTCTGCCTTGTTTTTTTTTTCTTCTTTTCTTTTCTTTTTTTCTCCCTTGCTTTTTTTCTTCTCTAATATTAGGTTTCAGAATGCAGGGCCAGTCTCAGCTCTCTCAAACTCAGCCTCTGTTAGCTCAGTGAAGCAGAACAGTGGAGCTGGAGGACCTAAATGTACTTAACCCCACACAGATGGGAAACTAAAGCTTTTCCATACCTCAGCTGCCTAGAAAAGAAGAGAGATGGACAGAGCGCCACTATTATTTAACGTCACTATAGCCGTTTTCTTTTCAGAACTGTTTTTATAATGCCACATTTAACTGTTTATTGTCATGATGAGAGATTTAGTTAGATGGAAAACAGAGGGCTGTTGAAGGATGTTGCCCTTTTGTACTGATTTAGCATCAGTTACTTTGACCCATAACTACTATGAGAGAAAAGTGGGTGCTTAGGAGAGCCGTGTTTAACATACTGCTGGTTTTTGCTGTAACAGCAAGAAAACGTGATGAGTTCATTTAGGGCTGGCTTCCTGGAAACAGAACGAAGCTTTTGACTAAAGAGAATTTTTTAGTGGAATCACCTCTTTTTTGAGCACTTTAGTGCAGAACTATGTTCAAACCGGCCCCAAGGGATGTCAGTGTGTGTTCTGTGTTTGTACGGCTCTGTGTACCTTGGCTGTAAGTGACTGGCACAACATTCCCAGTTGAATCCTATCTTCAAGTGAACGTTTCTTTAAATTTGGGGTTATGGGTAATTATTCTTGAAATGTACAACCTCCATATGGGTATAAAATAAGTAGGCCTACAGCAGTAGTTCAAGCAGAAACATATAACCAGAGGCTATTGAGCCATATTGTCCTTCATGTAAAAAACACAATTTAAGATATTTTTGATGAAAACCGGGAGGCTTCTGACTGTCCCATTGACTGCCAAACAATTACCACTGTCAAGGCACAGAAAAGTATTAAAAAAACATAATCAGAATAGTCCATCTGCCATTAGTGGTTACAATATTCATTATGAAGCTACAAGAATACTTTTTGTACGCAAAGAAAAAAAAAACGGCTTTATTTAACAATTCGTCTCCTCCGTGTCAGCGTAGCGCCATTTTGGAGAGTATCCGCTGGACACAAACTGCGTATGCTCTTCTATGTCAGCACACATAGACGACGTATCCGTGAGGTACGGCTGACACAGAAGAGCGTACGCAGTTTGCGTTCAGCGGATACTCTCCAAAATGGCGCTACGCTGACACGGAGGAGACGAATTGTTGAATAAAGTCGTTTTTTTCTTTGCATACAAAAAGTATTCTCGTAGCTTCATAATGTTACAGTTGAACCACTGATGGCAGATGGACTATTTTGACGATGTTTTTCATACTTTTCTGTGCCTTGACAGTGTTAACTGTTAGGCAGTTTTTCTTCATTTTCTTTGCCACTTTGTACTAATCAGTTACTATAATTGTGTTAAATCGTGGCCACATCGTTCTAGTTTGTTCCCTCATTTTAGTAAATCGTGGCCAAGTTATACTAATTAGTTTCCATCATTTTAGTAAATCGTGGCCAAGTTATACTAATTAGTTTCCATAATTTTAGTAAATTGTGGCCAAGTTGTACTGATTTACTCCCTTGATTTATTAAATCATGGCCACATTGTATTCATTAGTTCCTTCATTTTAGTAGATCATGGCAACATTACACTAACTAATTTCCATTGTTTTATTAAAACGTGGCCACGTTGTATTTATTCACTCTGTTGTTTTAGTAAATCATCACCATGAATTAAGTATTCATCTTACAATTTATTAATTCACTACCTCACTTTAAATCATGTTGTAAATCATGGATGATCATCAAATCATGATTAATGAAATCAAAATGAGGGAACAAATTCATACAACATGGCTACGTTTACTAAAAAGTAAACTTGTCTGATGAGTTCTTAATTTTTTGGCCATGGTTTAACTAAAGGTAGGGAGTGAATTAATAATACGAGGGAATAAATTCTATATTGGCCACGATAAATATTTTTTTTGTCTGCATGTCATGTGCAGGTCTCTGTACTAAAGTAATAATGTATACCTTGTAAGCTTCATACCATTCCACTGTCCTTCACAAAAGTCCTGTCTCTGAGAACACAGACCTAGCTTTACCACGTAAGCAAGCCGGAGGCCAGATTATGCTCTTACTGACAGATCACACGAACATTGAAGTGCATGCACACACATTCAGAGCAGACCCCACAGGGTAAACAAACAAACATTCAGCCGCTCCTCTTACCATCGTAGCGCACATGGTACACAGTATCTTCTTTGATCAGGCACCTGAGAGGCCTATTTGACGATTATGAAAAACATTTGATCAATTATTTCATTTGGAATTTTATTTCCGTTTTATTTTATTTCCAGAAAAATCATATAGCCTACTCGGCATTTGTGTTAGTTGCCTCCCAAAAAATATTGGTTAACCTTCAAGAGAACCCCAACAAATTAAAACAACTGGCTGAAGTCACTTGGTACACTTTGTGTAAAATAATCTCAGTTCTGAAAGAAAAGGAAGCCATTGTGTAATAACGATGGTTAGTAGCGAACAGCTGAACTGTTGCCTGCGCAGTTGATCTGCTAGAGGCGACGTACACCTGGCTCAGAATTAAACAATTAGCTTCTCCATAATTATAGGTCAAAGAGTCAGCTCTGTTAACATCAGACATTAACCAATCTGTTTCACTAGGAAAGAAACTGTCTGTGTGGACAGATGCTAAGTATGACCATATTTATGCAAGATCAAGCTTGAACAGAAACTATGATCAGTTTCTAATGCAGATTAGACTTCCTGGCTGCCACAGCCACAGGACTGTTAAAAGCATTTGGGGTCTTATTATGCTGAACTTGTTCACCACACAAGCTCATGAAAGACATATTAAGGGTAAGTGTCTATAAAATCTAAATTCTTTTATTATTTAGTCACATCACGTCTTCCAAACCCATAAGAAATTTCTTCCACAGAACACGTAATTAAGTGAAGTTTTGAACTATTTTAACTACTATAATTAATGAGGTCTGAAGCTATGAAATGCCTTCAGAATTGTAATGAAGCATGCTGACTTCACACCAGATGCAAGCTGTATGTCCTGTCAAAAGCAAATAAAACCCATTATGATCAACGAAGCTGTCTGTCTACACTAGATGTGTCACTTTGCAATGCATCAAGTTGTCAGCAGTAAAGAGTTGTATTACTCTGTTTCTGAGGTGCTCGCTGCATGTGTGCTGATTTCAACAACACATTTGTGACCCTGGACCACAAAACCAGTCTTAAGTCGCTGGGGTATATTTGTAGCAATAGCCAAAAATACATTGTAGGGGTCAAAATTATAGATTTTTTCTTTTATGCCAAAAATCATTAGGATATTAAGTAAAGATCATGTTCCATGAAGATATTTTGTATATTTCCTACTGTAAATATATCAAAACTTAATTTTTGATTAGTAATATGCATTGCTAAGAACTTCATTTGGACAACTTTAAAGACGATTTTCTCAGTATTTTAGATTTTTTTTCACCCTCAGATTCCAGATTTTCAAATAGTTGTATCTCGGCCAAATATTGTCCTATCAAACCATACAGCAATGGAAAGCTTATTTATTCAGCTTTCAGGTCATGTATACATCTCAATTTTGAAAAATTTACACTTATGACTGGTTTTGTGGTCCAGGGTCACATTTGAGCATTTGCTTGATGCATAAAGTGTAGCTGTTTTGTGGTGTAGTAGACATGGTGCACCTCTGACCAACATTATTTAAATCTAGAGATGCCTTTTTTGTTTTAGTTTGTCTAACGCATATTTAATCCATGTTTACATAAAACAATGGAAGGTTGTGCAGTGGAATGCAAAAACAGATTCTGTGCAGCATGCGAATGGCTTTTTATTGTCATAAAGTAAAGGTCCTTGCACACTGAGTCTGAAATTTTTGTATGTGTTTTTTCATTTTTTTTCATATTCGTCATCTTTTCCTATCAAAATGCTTGCTACAGATACGAAAACGCAGAAAATCAAACCTGATCTGATTTTTTTTATGACGGATGAAAGTTTTGGAGGCAGTGTTTAAACATGATTGACTTATTTCTTAACGTGCGAAAATTTCGGACGAGAATTTCGGACTCGATGTGCAAAGATCTTAAGACTTTTGAAACATTTGAATCATTGCAGTTTTGAAGCAGCCTTGTTTTAAAATGACGTAAACCGTATAACAGACAACACAAAGGCCCATTGTTTTTAGTTTGTTCCTTGCGTTTTTCTTTTTAACCATAGCCACTTGTTCTTGTTTTCTTTTTAATTGCTTAACTGCAGCCCATTGCCAGAGCTGCTGTATGCTGAATCATGAAGGCATGCGATAGGCTGGCCATAGTGCAGCATAAAACACATATCTCATACAAAACATAGGCAAATCCTTGAGTTTAATGGCATAGGGGCTCATAAAATACCACTGCTTGCTGCCAGAGTCCTGTGTATTATTGATCCTGATTCATACTGACAGAAGGCCTTTTTCCACTTTGTTGAATTATATTATAACAGTGCATAGTGACTTCAACCAGCCAAACCAACAGGGAAAAGATGAATTAAGTTTGGAGAACAGCTAAAAACAGACTCCTTAAAAGACTTCAGGAAATATTTAAAACATGCTGGTGATAAAATGCTATTCATTGTGACACAAACTACTTTTCAAGTACTTTTATAGGAATTACACGGTGCTTTTTGTCTTTTATGGGTCTGGACAGGCCCTATATTTACTGTATTTTTTCAATGAACTGGAAAGAGCAGCAAGAACATTCTACTAAATATCTCCATTATGTTTCCACAGAAGAACGAAAGTCATACAGGTCTGGAACAACATGACCATTCAGTTTGAAGTCACTGGTCACTACACTTACTTCAGCTCCGACCTGTTTGAATCCTGTGTGTCCACCCTGTTTCACTGAACAATGCCGCCCAGTGTGTGTTCAGGGCCACTGGCCCCACAGTTACTGCTTTAGAAGCGGGACAGGAGCTGACACAAAGCAGCTGTCTGAGACCACTAGAGTGGCAGGAAGTCCTGCCAACATCTGGTCCTTCTATTAGAGACTCTCGAGAGCCAGAGCAGGCGACAGCAGGCAGACTCTAAAGGTGAGTGAAAGTATCGTTTCTAGTCATGAGGTCTGTGGCCACAAGGACATCACATTCTAACAATTGGCTAGGTAGCTATTAGCTAATAGTTCAGTTATGGTTTAGACATTGAGGTATTTGTGTATTTGAGGATAGAGGTATAAAACAGGAGGAATGACTTCCTCTCCATTGACTCCAGTGACCAGCGCAGAGAATCTTCTGTTAGATAAGAATATTATGCTAAACATCCTGATTGAGGTATCTGGACCTGCAGATGTGCGTGTTTACATGTTTACTTGCAATTTCTGTCTAAATACTTATTAAAAGTATCAACACTTTGCAATCAGATTCAGTATGTTAACTTAGTAGCTGTTTAATTTAATTTAGTCAGTTTAATTTAGTTTATGTAAATATTTTACATTTACTAATACATTTTTTAACATTTCGAGGTGTAGAAATTAGCGCTGGCTAATGTACTATGAACACTAATGAATTAACAATCAACAATATTATGTTTGTACATTAGCCTAGATTAATAAGTGATGCTGTTTATTGTTAATGCATGATACATTATGCGTTAACTAATGGTACTGAGCTGAACCTTATTGTAAAGTGTTAATCAAAAATCCACAAAAAAAAACAAACCTAAACTTGCTTTAATTACTTAGGTAATTCTACAAAGTGTCTACAAACAGACATAATCAACATTTAGGTTTTGTTTCAGGCTCAGTGGGTGCCTGCTTGTGCTCGAGGGACAATGTTGACCCTGTTCGGCCCTCCCGGGCAGAGAAAGACATCAATCTAATGTGAAGTGTTAAAGGAAATCCTGCGAGCGTGCTGTTGTTCAAACAGAGTCCATAACCCCTGAGAGTCATTCAACAGCTTTTATTTAACACAGAGAGCAAAGGTGTTCCTTTGCTCTCTGTGTCAACATTGCGCTCACTCACAGTCCCCCCCACCTGAGACTGATGAACTGACTTTCAGTCTAATATACACCTGTGAATATAGATAATCTGGTACTTTGCAATTGAAATGACTGTTTTATCCAAAAATAAAAAAAGATCTGCAGTTAGATCATTGGAGTGTTGTGCAATTACATCTTCCATAAATCATCTTCTTAGTGAGCTCTCAACCACATTATGGAACATATTAATGCGGTAGATTACTAGATTTATATCATGTCTGTATATATGGCCAGAGACAGGAGAAATGCAGTCAAATGCATTGAATTGTGTTGAAGAGAACCTCACTTCTGTATATTTACATAATTCATATTACAGTTGTAGTCAATACACAATTGACATTCCACTTGTGAAAACTGGGTTATTAAAAACTTTAAAGCAACTGGGCATTAAAGGACCTATGAAGCAGCCTTTAATATATAATATAATATAATATTTGTATTAAAATGATATATTATATAATTTAAAATAATAATATATATTTATTTAATAACTGTAACTCATTTCATTTCATTTATTGAGTAACTGTTAATCCACAATCACAATGACAGCATGATCATCATTCAGTTGCACTCAAACTCACCCAATGTATTCTGTCCTTTCTCTTGTCCATGCATACACATCTGAGCTGAAGCCATAAAACACTGTTTTACTTGAGTATTCCACTATCTGTAAGTGAGCTTTCTGTGTAAGTGAGATTGCATTCAAGTAGAAAAAAAACTCAAAGAAGGAAGGAAGAAAAAGGAAAGGTAAATTCTCCTGGAGAGTCTGTTTGCCTATTCAAAACAGTTCAAAAAAGTCACTGGAGGTAAAAGGTGATCTTAACGCCGCGTGTGGATGCATACTGGAGCTGTGCTTCTCTTTATAACCCATGTCAGGAGGACGCTGTGCCCTGGAAGCTGGAATGTGACACGGAGAAGGCAGGAGGCAGAAATATTCACCACATTGACGGACACAGACGAGTCAGAATGGAACTCTGGAGAGCAGTGAGTATGAAAGAAAGGGAAAGAGGGAGGTCTGCGAGATTGAGAGAGATAGAGAGAGAGAGGGAGGGAGGGAGTCTGGAAAAGAAGGAGAAGGAGGGGGATGGTTGGACGACTAGTAGAGAACACGACATGACATGGGAGTTTCATTCAGCCTGGACTTGGAATTTGCCTGTTAACTTTTGCTGGGAATTCTGCCCTGAGGCTCTCTGGAAAAAAAGCATTTTTGTACACGTGTATGTGTGTGCATGTGTACAGGAGTGAAATTCATAGAAAATTCATGCTCATTAAAATGCATGACCATCAAACAGCCATGAAAAATACAGAGTGGCCACAGAATATATTAGTACACATAAGCCACAATTAATAATGTATGAATTTCTTTGCAATGTATCAAAATATCATGTCAAGTGGCTTTTATTTGAAAGAAGAACAGCACAAGTGCACTTTTAAAGAGAGTTTGCTAGGTTTTAATAACAAAACAATAGATATACTATTGAAAATTATAAGTATTCTGACACTTTTATAATTATGAAATGTTAGTGGATCATGTTCATACACTGTAAAAAAAAAAAAAGTTGAGCCAACTTAAAATTTTAAGGCAACCAGCTTCAGCAGATTTTTGAGTTTTCTCAACTTGTTGTTTTAAGTTTATACAACAAAAAGTTGAGAATCTCCTACAAAATTAGTTGAGAGAACTCAAAAATCTGCTGAAGCTGGTTGCCTTAAAATTTTAAGTTGGCTCAACCTTTTTTTTTTTTTTTTTTTACTGTGTAGTTAATGCATCTGTGGTTGCCTGTAGGACATCTGTGTGAACTTGAAGGAAACGGTATACAATTTAAAAGTAAAAAAAAAGAAAAAAGAATTAAGGTACTTATTTAGCAATGTTGAATTAAATTGATCAAAAGTGACAGTAAAGACATTTATAATGTTAAAGTTTTTTCTATTTCAAAAACATGCTGTTCTTTTGAACTTTCTCTAGCAGTTTTCAAAACATTTTACTGACCCTAAACTTTTGAATTTGTCATTGTCATATTTACTAAATGTGACTTTAGGACCAAAAAAAAAATTTACTAAAAACTGAAGTTAGTTCTAAGAAAAAGTCTAGCATCATTTGTTTACAGATGCCACTTGAAATGTTGTTAAATGCAATGAAATTCATACATTTTTAAAAAAATGTGGCTTACATTTCCAAATGCTTTTGTCTTGTATTTAACAAAAAAAGTTTAATGCTTTTAAACCCGCATTTGTCCATATAAACAATGAGCATTCCCATGACCTTTGAGCACACTCATTAAGCTGAGTTTGTTGCTTTTATAGACCATAAAAGCTTTAGATAGTCTTTGACCTGTCCCCCCCTCCCAATGTGACCATCTTACTCTAATCTGATAGAAACCACTATAGCTCTGTCTGTGATTGAGACCTGAGCTTTTGATCACTCAGCCTGATCTTCTAACAACTCCACCACCATCCATGAAATGATCAAAGTCGGTTTATACAATTATAAATGTGACAGGAAAGAACTATGGTTAAAATCAAGCAAAATCACTAACGAACAGAGTTTGAAATGTGATCTGAATCAATGTTGAAATAAGGAAAGTGACTAAAAAGTGTGTCAGATTTGCACAACAAAGTGTAGTTAGAGAGCGCATGATCAAAGAGTAGCCGAGTGTTGTCATATCTCAAGTGAAATGTCTATTGATAACCTGACTAGTTAATAGCTGGTAATAAAGCTATTCAAGTAGAGATAACCAGTTATAAACAAACAATGGAAAACAATGAGCTCTGTACACATTGTTGTCTTGTCCGTCTTTTATTTTCAATTCTCAACAGGTTGAAAAACACTGCCACTAACCAGTTAAACTTAATGGGGCCGTCATGATTGAGAAAACCTCTTTTCCCAGGGAAGGTAATTAAGCATTTAATGGGCATGTTAGTAGTTCACCAACAGCACATGAGACCACGTGAGCGAATAAAAGCAGAGAGACGGAGCCGTGCTCTGCCAGATGAGATCCACAGATTCTGAGGGCACATTATGTAGCAGATTGCAGAGCTACTGAAGTCCAAACTCACTCATGGAGATGATTTGATTAGCGCGATTGTTCAAAAGCTTTACGTAACGCTGGAGCATCTCCGGGAAAAAATAATGAGGAAATCTTCGCCGGGCTAAAGATTAAATCTACAGCAAAAACCATATTGACAATGCACATAAAGTTAAAATATACACACACAAAAAAATCAATGCATTCAACTAAACTATGTGAAAATGCCTGTGAAACAAATGTGAAACATGACTTACCAGCTTTGCTATTCAAAATGAAGTTTCCAATGGATATCAGCATAAAACACGTCCTTAACTACATCCCATCCCCCTGTTGTGTTCCTGCTGAAACAACGGGCCTAAGGGTCTGCTGAAGCAGCACAATTCAGCATCAGTCATTCAGCTGCCCCATGGCCCAGGCCCCATGTGCTGGCCTTTATTGCCCTGCTGCCCAGAGTCAACAAACCAGGGCTGATAGGGTGTGCTTGCATTTGACACAGTTTCTGATGGGTCAGCACTGGAAAATTCATAATTTGAAACTGTATTAAATACATTAACACTGTGCATCCACAATTAGAAGGACTTTCATCAGTGTTCAGTTCAAGTGTGTGGGATATAGCATTGCAACTATAGCATCACACAGACAAAAAAGATTTTGATGCTTATATATATTTCATCAGTTTAATAGTGTAACATTTTAATCTTAAGCTTAACTACATACAGAAAATACATTTGAGGTTGACCTACCTGGAGTTTGCCTTCTGTGATGCTAAAGAAAAGTAAGATTTATTAGGGTGGAGAGGATCCCCATTTATAAAGTAGAAGTTAGCAGCCACAAGGACATATTTTCAGTTCAGTTAATACATAAATCCTCACAGTTGTTTTACTGTACTAGGAAATGGGACACGCTCCATACAGACTAATAAAACTTTGGAATGTGTCAGCATTTAAAAATGTTTTGTGTGTGATATAGAATTCTGTATCCATAATATATGCTAGATTATATGTGACCCTGGACCACAAAACCAGTTATAAGTAGCACGGGTATGTTTGTAGCAATAGCCAACAATACATTGTATGGGTCGAAATTATCGATTTTTCTTTTTTGCCAAAAATCATTAGAATATTACGTAAAGATCATGTTCCATGAAGATATTTTGTAAATTTCCTACTGTAAATATATCAAAACTGAATTTTTGATTAGTAGCCTAATATGCCTTGCTAAGAACTTCATTTGGACAAATTTAAGGGGGATTTTCTCAATATTTAGATTTTCAAATAGTTGTATCTCAGCCAAATATTGTCCGATCCTAACAAACCATACATCAGTGGAAAGCTTATTTATGATGTTTAAATCTCAATTTCAAAAAATTTTGACCCTCATGACTGGTTTTGTGGTCCAGGGTCAAATATATTCTAGATTTCTAAAAGTAACAAAACTTAAAAAATGCATACATAATACAATTCTTCTTCTACCATCATCATCAGTTAAAGCTTTACAAAAAGGTTCCATTTATTAATATTAGTTACAGTAACTACATAAAATAAACTAATAATGAAAAATACTTCTAAAGCATTTCTCACTTGTAAAGCATTTACTAATACATTATTAAAATCAAACGTAGTATATGTACTAATATTATTTAATAGACCTGAGCTAACACAAACCTATAATGAACAGTTGCATTTCTATTAACTAATATATACTGTAACAAATGTATTGTTCATTGTTAGTTGAAGTTAGATAATGCAATAACTAACGCTAACCAATGGGAGCTTATTGTGCTTCACATTATTATTATTATTATTAATTACAAAATAAAAATGTGCATCTTGTGGGGGAAAACATGCTGCCAACAAAGTGCTTGGAGATGAAGCTATTCTGGTCTCATGACAGGCTGCCTGAACAATGCCTACCCAAGCATTTATATGCCCTATTTCCTACTTTTCCTGCTGGCTATGTCTGCTTTCTCTTGAAATGTCTTGGTGATGCTTTTCTTATTGATATTACATTAGCTGAACATCTTTAAAAACGCTCACTTTCAGAAATACACAAGAAAAAATAATATTCCCTTTGAGACCACTGAATAAAAGAATTGAATGAATTATTAAAATGTGTTTACATTAAATTGAAACATATAATATACACACACACATTCACTTTCATGTTGAAATCTGTGAACATATATAAGAGATAGATGAGCTTAATTTACTTGTTGCAAAATGTATATATAAAAGCAATCATATAAACCGAGATTAGGATTCAGAGCATGGCTGCACCACTAGACGTGGAGTTACTTTAACAGTGCTTGACATTTGGAGTCCTGCTCTGGTTGCCTCCAGATAGCGTGTTAGCATAGAGTTGACAGTACAGTCAGAGTGCATTAAACCTGAGTGCCCTTAACTCTCTCCTGTCTAACAGCCTTGCCAGAAGACACACAATTAATCACATCCTTTTAGCATGACACAAAAATATGGACTCTGTGAAGCTAGGAGACAAATATTACCTCAGTGTACAGTGGGGCTCAAGAGTCACATTGAAGAGCTGGGATTCAGTTTAAACCTGGTAGTAAACAGAACATTAAGGATTTGAAATATTGAAAACAAAGAAGGGTTGAGATGCTCTTTGGAACATAGTAAATGTTTCAATTCAACTTTTTTATATGTAAAAATGCAAAATATACGTATATATGTTTGAATTCATTTTACTCTTAAAGCATTGGTCTCAAACTCAATTCCTGGAGGGCCACAGCTCTGCACAGTTTAGCTCCAACCCTAATCAAACACACCTGATCCAGCTAATCAAGCTCTTCAGGATCACTAGAAACTTCCAAGCAGGTGTGATCTGGAGCTGGTTGGAGCTAAACTGTGCAGAGCTGCGGCCCTCCAGGAATTGAGTTTGAGACCAATGTCTTAAAGGGATAGTTCACCTCAAAAAATAAAAATTAAATTCTGTTACTCCCTTAAGATGTTCCAAACATGTTTGAGTTTCTTTCTTCTGTTAAAGAATATCATGGATGTCAATGGCTACCGCCAATTGTTTGGTTATCAACATTCTTCAAAATATGTTCTTTTGTGTTCAACAGAAGAAAGAAATTCATACGGGTTCTTGAGGTGTATAAGTAAATAATGACAGAATGTTCATTTTTTGATTGAACTATCCCTTTAAATGCCTTGTTTGCTTTTGACATGCTCTTTGGATTCTATCTGAGTCATCTTCAGAACTGACGTAAAAGGCTCTCTGTACGATGTACCGGTAGAAATAGGGCTGATGATATAATTCTACCTTGTGACTCATAAGATGGAGAAATCCGATAGGAAAGCAAAAGTTCAGGATGAGGCGAAATATATGTATTCAGCAACTCCCATTAAAATGTTCAGCCTTTGTTTTCACAGAGGTTGAACTCTGTGTCTGTTTAAGTCATTAGGAAGGATTACCACCCCCTCCTGACCGAGACCAGAAATTTTGAATCCCCATCAAACTCTACCCCTGGGATAACCTCTGTAGGTATTTTGTGTAACCAAAAAGACATGAATGAATCAAGAGAGGCACAACAAGGATCACATGCCTCTGCCTGAGGGAAGGAAGACAAAATAAAAGAACTGTAGTTTTATGAGACCCCGTCTTGTAGAAAATAAGTACTTGGATCCTAATACGAACACCTAATTCAACTTGAGAATGGATGCCAAATCCTAGCCTTTGCTCCAGATCTACTTTTCATGAGGTTTTTAGACCATTTGATCACTAAGTGTACATTTACAGTCCAGAGTTGGCATCTAACGTTCATGCCACTGCAAATCCTGGATCAGAGCTTTTGAACTGCAAACCTAAACTTCAGAGAAAAGATCTTTGGGTAAGAAGGTTCAAGTCAGGGACATTTTAGGTTAGTTCACTATACAGAAACTTTAGATGCAATGAAACTTCGTAATGAGAGTAGTTTTCTTTCCTGTCTTCATGAATTTCCTATTGAAAAGAATTTTATGTTTTTGAAAGAAGTCTCTTATGTTCACCAATGCTGCATTTATTAACTATACAGTAAAAATAGTAATATTGTGAAATATTATTATAATTTAACTTTTTCTATATGAATATAATTTAAAAGGTAATTTATTCCTGCGACAACAAAGCTTAATTTTCAGCATCATTACTCTATTCTTCAGTGTCACATGATCCTTCAGAAACCATTTTAATATGCTGATTTGCTGCACAATATTGAAATTCACAGTTGTGCTGCTTAATATTTTAGTGAACACTGTGATGCATTTCAGGATCCTTTGATGAATAGAAATGGCATTTATTTGAAAAACAAATCTTTTGTAACATCATAAATGTCAATTTAACACATCCTTGCTGAATAAAAGTGTTAATTTCTTTCAAAAATAAATAAAATAAAATAACTTCAACTTATTTCCCCCGGTTTCTCATCCAATTTTATAATATAGCCTATAGATGACACAAGTTTTTACAACATTTGAAATGTGGAGTTGCAATTCCTGGAAAATGTACATAGTTGATGCATATTTGATATCTGAGAATATATTAAAACCTGAGACCATCGGATGAACTCCAGAACTGACAAAATTATGGGAGAAGACAACAAACAGAACCGCTGTGTATCTTTATAAAACAATTAAGATCTCATCTGTCATGTGATGTATCATTTAGCAGAACCTCTTTCAGCATGACGAAACACTTTACAGCACAGCTGATCAAGAGCTCCTGATCATATTGATTCTGCTGTATCAGATGTGATTCAGCACTCAGAACTTTGGAAACTCATGTGATAAATCACATGACTGATCATTTTGAACAGAGACTACTGTCAACCGACTGTTAAATGCACGATAAGCCTTTTGTTACACTCCAATTCCACTTCCTGTTTCACAGTCTCACAACATCTGATGATCATGTTATCCAGCATGATTAAAAAATGTTACAAAGAGCATCTTACGTTGATACTGAATGCTTGGTTTGGTTGAACCATTTCCAGGGTTAAATGATATTTTAAATCCCAGTTTTCAATGAGGACTTTTGAACCCTACTTGCTTTATTCATTCCCCATTTAGCAGATCTTTCCTGCTAGTTTTTTATCCGATTGTTGAGATTGCAAAGCCCCACTTCAAGGGTCAAAGGAAAAAAAGGTAAATATTGCACAGCATGAACAAGATTATCTTTGAGTGGAGAAATTCCACTGGGCTGTTACATACAGTTTCTCAAGAGGCTTCTGGTTGGCTTTATGACAGTTATGGAAACATTTCATGAAATATCTCACCATAGTAGAATCAAAGAGAAATATCCAGAGTGAAACAAACCTCACAGTGCAGTGACGGAGTTGTCGAGAGGTGAGAGATCTACCGTTCTCACAGTGAGATATTCACATCTGCACAGGTCACTCAGCAACTATAATGCAACTCTGAAATGTTCAGAGTTCTGTGTCAAATGCTGAGGATCTCTGTTGCCACATATTCAAGAAATAAATATGTTCTTATGTAAATATCTGGTTGGACTGGCCTATTAGACATGCTTTCTGGATATGCAAGTTGTCTCTGAGGATCCATTCAATAAAATGTCATTGGTTTAGCGGTAATGATGTCATCCTCATAAACTGAAGCATGCACAGGAGGAAAACAAGCCACAACGAAACAATAAACCTATTTATTGAGTCTCTACTGAGAAATAAAGACCCATAAAATATAACCAGACTTGTATATTTTCTGGATGCGTGATGCTTGCCTGTGCAAATCTCATTGCATAAATGCCAGTGTGTTGCTATCTGTCTGCTAAGGTGTTTTTTTGTTTGTTTGTTTGTTTGAGCATGCTATGTTGTTGCTAGGCTGTGCAGAATAAAGTCCATCCCCAAGTCTCTATTCTGGCCCTTGGATGATTATCTACAGTAATTTTTTATGTTTTAAAAGAAGTCTGTTTTATGTTATTTCTTATTATTAGTGTCGATAAGCAGTTGTTTTTGTGGAAATGATTACATTTTTCAGGATTCTTAGATGAAGAGAAAGTTTAAAAGAACAGCATTTATTTGAAATAGAAAACTTTTCTAACAAAACTGTTTTCCTGTCACTTTTGTTTAATTTAAAATGTAGAAGTAACCAAGCAAAACTAAAAACGGAAGAGATTCTTGATTCATCTTCTCACTGCAAAGTGAAATTGCATAAAAAAGCATTTTATTCTCTTCCATTGCATTTTTGGTAAATATGGTAAATGGAAGTTCAAACATGCATGCTTGATGTGAGAACCAGTGATGTTTGTTTTTGCACGTCAAATACACACGCTTCAGTTATAACATTCATTATTGAAATTTTTGGCTTCAAATTGGGTGAACCATATTACGGTTAAATTAAATTTTTTGAAAAAGATTTTTCCACTTTGTGTAGTTTTGGGAAGCATTATCTACGTGCACTTGAAAGAAAAAATGCATACTATATACATACAGTATATACTATAGTACAAAGTACATACTGTGCATATGGGAGGCATGAGGGTGTAAAGAGTGGAGTTGCCCTTTAAAGCCTCTTTCACATCAAGGACAATAGCGATATAGTTGTAAAAAACGTTCCTAATAACACTTCAGCCAATAATGATAAAGGCACAGAAAAAAAACGATATCGCTGGAATCGCTTTAAGAACTTTTTTTTTTTGGTTCCAGCTGATGAACATCAGTTATACTGATGGCAGGATAGCTTCTCAGTTTCAAACATCTGCGAGAGTATTTTCTTGGAAGGCCAAGTTATTTCACAACAGGAATTCTCCTAAAAAAAAATTTTTTTTTTAAATCAGCCGTTCATGGGTTCATGAATGGTACGTCTTGGTCTAAGCCAGTAATATTTGATCCAAGACAAGAATTATTCCAAATCCATGAAACAGCCCTTTTGGGACATACGTTCCAGAGATGTCAGACCATAATATATGTGGCATGCATAAATAGGTACAATGAGAACCATATATCATTTCATAAAAATAACTACATTGTGGAATAGTAAAATATTTCATTTTTTCTGACAGGAATAAATGACAGTTCTGACCAAGGTAAAAGAAAATGAAAACCATGTGGACCAAAATAAAACAATTTATTCACTATACATACATCAAAGTGACTTAGCACCTTAAAAACATACAAAAACGTGCTGCCGACACAAGATAGCTGCTACAGGAGAGTTTGGAACAGATCCTCACAATGATATTTTTCTGTTATAGTCCTAATACTGTCATGTGCCTTTATGTTCTTCAGGACAAACAGCACATCAGATAAAAGTGCCCTGGGGAAAAAAAAAAAAGTATTAGAACTATTATACAAAATAAATAATTTGACTGCTTTTCTTACAAATCACATATTATTCTGAATCATTTTATTATACTTTTGAATCATTATTTAATAGCATAAATATTGTTAAAGGACGGCTGTATAATTATGCATTAGTCTGAGGTTCATTGCTGTACATTACCGAGTGCTGCTGGAGTCATTGTTGTCCTTAAATAAGGCATGAGCGGTCTGAAGAAGATGTTTGCTGAAGTTCTGCAGCTGAGGTAGTGACGATCCAGTGTTCACATCAATAAACCATGATTCTGGAAAACAATCTGCAATCTTTTCAGAAGAATTAAAGTTAGTTTTATAATGAACTACCTTTGAACTACCTTCACAATGAACAACCTAAAAAAAAAAACAGTAACAATGAGATTAGATTGATATTGTAAGCACAGGCACCTTTTTGCATTTCTGGATGGTGTGTTTTGGATCAGATTCATTAAGAACAGTTATCATCAAGAAACGGCCGAGAAGTTTCTCCAGCATCAGCTCTTTAAGGATATGTTCAGGAATCAAACCATCCCATAATGCCATGTTACCAAGCAACTGAAAAACACAAACATTTCATATAACAATCAGCATTCAAACATAGCAAGAAACATTTTACCCAAAACATTGGTTTGATTTCATGAACATACTGTATATTAATGTATAATACCGTCAAAAAATTTGGGGTCAATAGGATTTTTGTTTTTAAAAGAAGTCTTATGCCCACCAAGGCTGCATTTATTTGATCAAAAATACAGTACAAACAGCAATATTCTGAAATATTTTTACCATTTAAAATAGGTGTTATTAAAGCTGAATTTTCAGCAGCATTCAATACTTGTAATTAAATCTTTGCTGAATTAAAGTATTAATTAAAAAAAACAAAAAAAAACTTACTGACCCCAAACTTTTGAAATATATAAGGAACAGTTAACAGTCACAACATGACCAGAAGTGAAATGTCAAACCTTCACTGCTGACCAAAACTGTTTGTTCTGAAACTGGAACTGTGGGGACCGCTTATCCTCTAAAAACCTAAGCAAAAAGCACAATGTCTTGATTAACTCATTACAACAACTTGACAATCACACAGAAACATCTGAATGCAATAATTATCCAGCAAAGCGCACAAAGAGTTTTTGAAATGTTAATCAAAATATTAAAAACACCACAAATCCAGATAAAACTTACTTTTTTGGGTACAGCGGTACAAAGACATCATTGTCTACTGCACTCCTTAACCTCTGAATAACTGCTTCTACAAAGGCCTGCAGGATGAAAGCAGAAGCTGATTATATTTACTGACATTACCATCCATGAAGTTACAAGTTTTAATACATCAAAAGACAATACCTTAACAGGTTTGCTTTGTTCACCATCAAATACAGAATAATCATCCTGTATTCTCTTGCACAGTGTCGTGAGGGTTTGAGACTGCTGCGCAGACAGAGGGTCCCACACCAGCTCCACGAAACCTGCCAAAAACAAGCTACGTTTTAATAAGGTAATTAGTTCTGGATTTCATTCTGCACTTCTAAACGAATGCTGCAATGACAGCAATCAGACAGCCAGAACAAGACATTCTGATATGCTTAATAGTTCATTAAAACCAAAAGCGTGATATTAAATGATTCTCTGAAACATTCTGTTCCCACATTCAATGTAAAATGCAGCGGGCTGATGGGTGTTATAAAGCTGTTAATGTAATTATGTGCAAATGCCATAGTCACCTTGAACTTTAGAGAGGATTGTCTTCTCAATTATGGCAGGCAGCATTGTCTTATCCATGTTCTCTGATTCCTCATAACCCTGACCGTGACAGAACCTCTCAACAGCAGAGTACCACGGCAATGCCTCAAAGTCTTCATCTGCCTACAGGAAAAAAATATACAGTGAAATGCATGTATATATAGTAGCAATCATTAACGGGATAATTCACCCAAAAAATTCTGTCATTAATTACTAACCCTCATGTCATTTTTGATTAAATCCAAGAGCTTTCTGACCCGCATAGACAGTAAGGGAACCACTGATGTCACATGGACTGTGTTACGTCTAATGACATATTAACTTTTGTTTTTATTAATTATACAAAGAGTGTTATTGGCGTTTGTATTTTTGCTCTCTTTCTCTCTCCCTCCTTCTCTCTTCTTGTGTGTCTGTGCCTGATAGGCTAATGGTGATCATCTGCACTCATCCACCTGTGTGCACTGGCCACGCCCTGATTGGTGCGTGTTCGCTGGCTTCTAGTACAAAAATGGCAGAGAGAGCATGGAGAAGCAGAGAGACATTGCGGCGTTTGAGGTTGTTCCACTCTCCAAGCCCATGAGCGCTTATTGCGCTCTTTGTTGAGTTGTCACAATGTTTCTTGAATTGATGATTTCTTTAATTATTAGTTAAGAGTTTTTGGGTAACGTAGTTTGTAGGATACCCATACGTTTTCTCCTGTTTAATGATTAGTTAGGGAGTGAGGGAAGTTATATGTTGTTTTGTTTATTTTCTTTTAAGTATAGGTAAGTTAACATTTATTTCCCTTTTAGGCAGAGGTACTTCTGGGTTTTCTTTTGGTTCGGGCCGTCCTCCCGAGGTAATATTTCTTTGTTTGTATTTTCTGTTTTCATATCATTGTTATTTTTCCCATTTGAACTCCTGATTGAGTTAAAATAAAAGGAACTTCAGCCATTTAAAAATTAAATCTATGGTTGATTGTGATTTTCTGGGCCTGGGGAGCTGGAGATCCTCAAAGTCTCTCCACTGTTTATTGTCCGTCATTCCCGACTTACCCCTAGATTGAAAGGGGAGGATGTAACAACTGTTTTAACAATGTCCTTTACTACCTTTCTGGACACTGAACATGGTAGTTCCGTTGCTGTCTATGCAGGGTCAGAAAGCTCTTGGATTTCATCAAAATCATCTTAATTTGTGTTCCAAAGATGAACGAAGGTCTTACAAGTTTGGAACGACATGAGGGTGAGTAATTAATGACAGTACAGTATATGTATTGTGTGTAGTATGAATACAATATTTACTTAAATATCACGGTTATCATTAATACCGGTATATTGTGACATTGCTTTTAGTGTTAGCAATGCACAGTGCTGCAATTTTAATAATTTGTCAGATTTATAACAAATTGTTGAATAAAACACCCTCAAACTTGTAATGCAGTTGGAGAAATATGGTTTATAAAAAGAAAAAACTATCAATACCTAAAAAAACCCAGGAGACCTGTGATATGCTTAAGCTGTAAAGATGGAATACTTATAATATTTGACATTAAGCATATTTTATAATCACAATGTTTTAATAATTACTGTCAAATCCTGAATTTATACTGATCCACAGATCTTGATGGAAATCTGAAAAAGCCAAAACTCTAAAACAAGGAGGTTCAGATCCAAACACAGATCTGATAGAACAGCAAAACTGCCATGAATCTTCTCAGAACTCCCTGTAATGAATTCTGATACAATACACTGTAGACAAGCCATAGATCACCTGAAGAGGATTCCAGCCAATAAGCTGGTGTCGGATCAGGGGCGCCAGGAGTTTTGGGAGGCATAGGCCAATGTAGGCATTACTGTAAGAGTCCTCAAAGGAGACACGCCACTCATCAAATCTAGAGAGGATTTTCTTCACATCCCAGAAGTCTGTTTGAACATCTGCAAACACTTCCTTTGCTTTTTTCAGCAGATCATCTGAAATTGAATCCAAGTTATAGATGCAGCGACATATTTGAATTTAAATGCAAGTATGGATGTGGTCTTTGTATTTTAAAAGTATTTCTAGACTCTGACGACACTGTTTAAAAATAATCTTATTTGTGCTTCCGTGAAGCCTCTCACACCTCTTTTACTTTGTAGCTCTGCCTGCTGCTCAGTCGTAGGTTCCCAGTCACACGGCACACACCCAAAGTCTTCTTCAGACAAGCTAGGACATGAAAACACATAGGGAATTGAACAACTGATGATAAATGATTTTGACAGCTGTAATTTACAGATTATGAGCATCTCAGAAAGCCTCCAAAGGCTGTAATCTATAGAGTTTCAAAATGTCAGGCTTAGCGTATGCAGTATTTACAGCAATAACAATCAGTAATGGTGAAAGTGCAAACATAATAATTCATCTCACCTCTGCCAAGTTGGGTTAGAGCCTCCGCTTGTGTCACCATTGCTGTGTGAATCAGTGTTATCTATAAGACAGCCACAATACACAATATTATATGAATGAATGTGCATTCAGTCCTGTGATAGATGGAAGATATGATCATTATAATCACGTGAGTGGGCAGAAGATGTGAAGCGTCCTCTACAAAATATTACATACTACAAGGCAGTAGTCTGTTGTAATCTTACAGGTTAACTTCTGAATCCGCGAGGACTCCTCCTGTAGTGCTTCTCTTCTCTGACTCATCAGCGCCTCTGCCTGGTCAATATAGAGACTGTGCATGTCCAGCTCAACAGAGTTTATTAAAGCCATCTGAAAAATAAAAGCATACCACCAATATTTTATAAACTGTATATAGATATATTAAATTGCATACATGGTTAATTAGCAAAGATTAACCTTCTCAGACAGGCATTCCAGTAGGTTCCGTGAGAATGTATTCATGGTACGGTAGAACCGCAGCTGCTCATCTGCAGCATGGTTTTCAAGGCTCTCCAATGAGCTCTTAGCCATTTCCATATCCAGTTGCATCCTCCTTAGCTCCGCCTCCCGCGCCCTGTGCACCTCCCTCAGCGAATCTAATCTGGAGCAAAACATTTTTTTATTCGTTTAAATGTATATATAAAAATAGATGTAATATATATTTTTATTTATGTGTGTATATATATATATATATATATATACACACTAGTATTTTCACCAGCTAAAAATGGTTTCAAGTCAGTTATTTCTATCTTTTGCTGTAGTGTGTCAGTAGGAAATATCAGTTTACATTTCCAAACATTCATTTTGCCATTAATTGTTATAATCCAGTGAGAATTTTGTTTGCACAAGGAGTCTGACAACAGCCAGAGATCTGGGGCCTGTAACATGATGGTAGATGAACAAATTCAGAGTTATAGGATTAGTTTTGAGTTGACAAAACCAAACCACTCTAATCTGGCTTTATTGGTACCATGATGTTGATCATCAGCTTTCTTTGTCAACTCAGGCTTTGATCCTGAGTTTGTGGAGCTCGTGCACATGAATGTGTGACATCAGTGGCGAACAGCCAATCACAACACAGAGCAAGTGTGATTCACTTCTCGCGAGAGAGCCAGCGAGATTCAAAACTCTTTTGTTAAAGGTTAAGAGATTAAAGAATATGAGGAATTTAAACGCATTTCCACTGAAGTACTTGTCCATGAAAGAGGACAAATAAAGGAAATTATCTTGCTCTATCAGTGCAGTCACAAGTGAAACTTGTGAAGTTAGTTTATATAGTTGATAATATATAGCGATAGACTCAAACATGTAAGGTCACATGTAGCCATTTTTAAAGTGTTATCTATTGATTCTACTACTTATTTATATTACATATGAATGATGAATGAATGAATAATTCATTTATATAGCACTTTATTGTGTATTGCTGAACACCCAAAGCGCTTTTCAATCTCTCCTCAACCACCACCAGTGTGCAGCATCCACCTGGATGATGCGACGGCAGCCACAGGACAACGGCACCAGTGCACTCACCACACACCAGCTACAGGTGGAGAGGAAAGAGAGTCATAGAGCCAATCAAGTGGATGGGGATTATTAGGAGTCCATGATTGATAAGGGCCAGTGGAGGGAATTTGGCCAGGACACCGGGGTTACACCCCTACTCTTTATGAGAAGTTCCATGGGATTTTTAATGACCACAGAGAGACAGGACCTCGGTTTAACATCTCATCAGAAAGACGGTGCTTTTTGACAGTATAGTGTCCCGTCACTATACTGGGGCATTAGGACCCACACAGACCACAGGGTGAGCACCCCCTGCTGCCCTCACTAACACCTCTTCTAACGGCAACCTAGTTTTCCCAGGAGGTCTCCCATCCAGGTACTGACCAGGCTCAACCCTGCTTCGCTTCAGTGGGCAACCAGTCTTGGGCTGCAGGGTGATATGGCTGTGGCCTGTGGATATGATCTATATATATTAATATTCATTTAAAATAAATCCTTTATAATAATTATTAAACCAAAAGTGCTTGTATGTAATGGATTAATAATAATATATAAATCATTCAGTCAAGGGTTCAAGAAACCTATCTGCAAAGCTATCTGAAAAACTATGCGCAAGTGCACTGGGGTCAAAAGCTGCTTTAAACACAAAGGATGGTCACACCAAATTATTTTAATTTAGTTAATAGAAGATAATTGATAAAGAAAATCTATTTATGACATTATTTTTGACAGCATCCTCATTTTACAGCATTTTTACACAAGTGCCTAAAACTTTTAACAGTACTGTAGCTCTGCTGGTAGGTTTCTTGAAGCATCTTGGAGACGTTGCCACAGTTCTTCAGGATTTAGTCTGTCTCTGTTTGTTCTGTTTCTTCATGTCATTCCAGACAGACTGGATGATGATCAGATCAGATCTCTGGCTGTTGTCAGACTCCTTGTGTAAACAAAAATCTCACTGGATTATTACAATTAATGGCAAAATAAATGTTTGGAAAAGTAAACTGATATTTCCTACTGACACACTACAGCAAAAGATAGAAATAACTGACTTAAAACCATTTTTTAGCTGCTGAAAATACTAGTGTTCTAAT
>JAFVLL020024270.1:0-64037 GCA_021397915.2 Tor tambroides | reverse complement strand
AACAGAGTCCAAACGGCAAGGCGAAGGGTTAATCCAGGAAACACGGGCAGGGTCAGACACGGCAAGGAAAACAAGGCAAGGCAAGACTAAGACTAAGACAAGGGCTCCGTAATGTTGCTATCGCTAGGGGAGTGATAAACGCATACAATACTCGGCAACAATACAGAGAATGTCCGTGGCTTAAATAGTGTGTTTGATTGGTGATCAGTGGAATCAGGTGCGTGTCGTCAGTGCAGTGGATTATGGGGAATGCAGTCCAGTGTGCGATGTGGTGTAAGAGTCCGTGTGGTGAGTTGGTGACATCTGGTGGTGAGCAAACGGAAGAGCATGGCCAGGATTCGTGACAGACACATGCGTGGCCTTAATGCAAGTCATTTAGAGGAGGTGATCTCAACGCTGGAGGCCTGGCTTGATGGTGTTTCAAACAATTCTCTTGAGGGCCTGAGCAAAGGTCTTGTTGCTGTATTTCTGTCTACATTATGCCCCAATAATGTGTCTGCTTCTCTTTATAAAATGGAGTCTGTCCTACAAGGGACAGGTCATGCTTCAGATGAGATCTTTGCACGGTGTTCTGCTCTTCTAGAGGGAAAACAAATGCCTCAACCTGAGGGTCGCACACGGTTAATTCTGAAGCTAACTAGAGCTCTGGCCTGCGTGCTATCTGATGCACAAAATCCCAAAGTTCCTCAAATTTATCTGCAGGCCTTTAATGGAAATAAGTCAGAAACTATTAGACTAGTTAAAGAAAGGCAAACACCATATGTAAAGCTATTAATTAAAGCCTTTTACCAGCAAATGTCACCAAGGTATTCCATTCTCCATACTAAAGGGCAGATGGAGAAAGCATTCAGTCCTACACAAGCAAGTGAAGACATCAATGCCCCTAAAGCTGTAGAGTTTTTACTTGCCATTTCTCCAGATGACATCCAAGTAAGAGAGCTTCAAGCAGCAGTCTTGTTTTCATCTGGAAAGTTCACAGAAAGTGCAGAAGCTTTGTCGTTGGCGCTTAAACTAGGTGAATCACAGACTGAACATGCAATGGCACCAGAGAAAAGAGCTTGTTTACTTGTGGGCAGAGCAGCTGCTCATTTTTCAGCAGGAGCACGAGCAAGAGAAGTCTGTAAAGATCTAGGTGACGGCTTTGCACTTCATCCAGCCACAGCAAGACAGCAATTCCAGAGTCTTTTCTCAGACAGTGGCATAGGGTTGGTAGCTCGCATCCAGCTGCGTCAACAGGCCGAGAAGGGTGTCTCGGAGTTCAGGGAGGCCGTTCTTATGAGGCCTGACCTTCGGTCTTCAAAAGGAGTGGAGTTGTTGGATCCCGTTATTGCTCAACTGCGAGCTCTATGCCACCTAGAGACTGACGGAGGAGGCAGGGAACTGCGAGTGCGTCTGGCAGACTGCCTCCTCCTGCGTGGCGAACATAGAGAAGCCCTTTCCATATGTAGCCAGCTCGCCGCTGCAGCTCCAGCCCAGCAGAGCTACCAGAATACTGTACAAGTGCTCAGAGGTTATTCCCGACTCTTCACTGAAGACCATAAAGGCGCTCTGGAGGATTTCCAAGCAGTAGTTGAGCATAATACTCCTCACCCACCCAGCTGTGTCCGTGCACTCTGTGGTAGGGGTATCCTGCGTATGATGGCTGGCTCACACTACCTTACCGCTCTAGATTACATTACAGCAAGCCAATTACAGCTGCAGGATGCTGCTGTAACTGTTAGGTGCCTCGTGCCTTGGAATTACCGTGGGTTGCTGTGCACTGTTTTGCTGGAACAGGGAAGAGTCATGCTTGAGGGGACCGAAGAGCAAAGAGCTGAGACAAATCCTAGAGCTCAACAAGAGCATGAGGAGGGTCACACCAACAACAAACAGAGGTATCTGCATCTTTCATTTTGTCTTTTATGTCTTATTTAGGGATGCACAATATATTGGTACCAGTATGGATTATACTCTTAAATGTAATGGTCCATTTTCTGACATTGATGGTTCCATGATGAACCTTTAACATCCATGGAACATTTTAATTGCAATTTTAATTTAAAAGGTTCTTCAGATGATTAAAATATTCTTTACACATGTTCTTCATAATGATTCTTTTAAGAACTTTTCATGGAAAGGTTCTTTGAAGAACCAAAAATGGTTCTTCTATGTCCTGTGAAAACCTCCTTTTGGAACTTTTAGTTTTAAGAGTTAGTTCAGTCCTAGTCTTATTCAGGGGTGTCCAATGCTGCTCCTGGAGGACCACCTTCCTGCAGAGATCAGCTTCAGCCTACCTGACTAGAAGTGTAAAGATCCTGCAGACCATAGTTAAAAGAGGTTGACTGATAGTGGATTTTACCGATAACAGTAACAAGGTTGGATTGCACTGGCGATAACCGATTAATCAACCTCACCTCAAGTTTTTAAAATGGATAGTGAAAAAACAAACATAACACTCGAAGTAAAATAGTGCTAAACTTTATTACAAAAAACATAAAAGTATGGAACCATGAAAATGTACTGTACTTTTTACATATACACTACTAGTCAAACATTTTTGAACAGTAAGATTTTTAATGTTTTTTAAAGAAGCCACTTCTGCTCACCAAGCCTGCATTTATTTGATCCAAAGTACAGCAAAAACAGTAAAATTTTGAAATATTTTACTATTTAAAATAACTGTTTTCAGCATCATTACTCCAGTCTTTAGTGTCACATGATCCTTCAGAAATCATTCTAATATGGGGGGGGTATAGAAATTAATACTTTTATTTAGCAAGGATGCTTTAAATTGACCAACAGTGATGATAAAGGCATTTATAATGTTACAAAAGATTTCTTGTTCTTCTGAACTTTCTAAAATGTTTTTTGAGCAGCAACAGAATATTAGAATGATTTCTGAAGGATCATGTGAATGGAGTAATGATGCTAAAAATTCAGCATTGAAATCACAGAAATAAATGACGTTTTAAAATATATTCAAATACAAAACAGTTATTTTAAATAGTAAAAATATTTCAAAATTTTACTGTTTTTGCTGTACTTTGGATTAAATAAATGCAGACTTTGTGAGCAGAAGAGTCTTCTTTAAAAAACATTAAAAATCTTACTGTTCAAAAATGTTTAACTTGTAGTGTAAATATATATTAATATATTAATAATACCTTAATCATTCATGTTAGTTCACAGTGCATTAACTAATGTTAACAGATACAACTTTAAAATTGAAAAATGTATTAGTAAATGTTGTAACTTTGTTGAATAATGAATGCATAAAAATGACCAGCTGGATAAAAGCTAATACAAACAAATGGTAACAATTGTCACATTAAAAATTTGGGTTGGACCTTCTCAGCTGCTCCAGCAACAGAAGCAACCCAGAACAACTATCAGTATGGATTTTTGCCAGTTGTTCCAGCAATCGGTTATCAGTGCCGATTTATCAACAAAACCGATCAGTCACTTGACCTCTATATTTGCTTGGTTCAGGTGTGTTTGATTAAGGTTGCAGCTAAACTCTATAGAACGTTGGCCCTCCAGGAGCAAGACTGGACGCCACTATCTTATTCAGTCTCCTGTGCTTCCTTTCAGGTCTTCTGTTGGTGTCCACGCTCTTGCTCTTCTCCTAATGGAGTTACAGCCCGGTGCTGATGGACCCCAGATTCTCACAGCAGATGCTCTGTACCAGTTGGGTCGTGTTGAGGAGGCTTACCGTCTTCTTCTGAACATTGAGCACACAGCCCCACGGCCACCTATTCTTGCACGCCTTGCAATACTGCAGCTGCATCGAGGCTTCCTCTATGATGCCTATCAGGTGCCAGATTATAGTTAAATCACATTTAAAATGTTTCTTTAATAAAAATATATTGATTTTCGCCTTTACAGTAAGTGATCTCTCTGGTGTCTTACAGTTACTGAAGAAGTTGATCAATTCAGGAGACACCAGCTGTCTGCGGCCCCTTCTATCTGTAACGTCATTACAAGACCGAGCACTTCTAGAAAAACACTGTCACACTGCTTCCAAACGTGTACTGTGTGGCCAACAAGCAGAAAGTGCAATAAGGGAAGCCGTGGCCTATTTGTCCATTGCCATTATGGCTTCAGGTAACGAGAGCATGTTGTTTTCAGACACATACAGTAATATATAAATTTACATTATGAAATATTTATGATTATCATAGTCAAATGTAGAGGAAAAAGTGTAAATGCAAACAGGAATTCACACCAATGATTCTATCAGATTGATGCAGTTTCTATGGAAAAAAAATACAGTAGTTTCCTTTTTTAGTTTGCAAATATTGATTTCTATTATATAACCTTGTTTTTATATTTCATATAACTCTTATGATCAACTTAACAGAAATTATATTAGAAAGAGAAGGAGGACACTGCTGTTTTATATTTCTGAGTTAACTGATTATTCTGTAGGTGGTGGAGCAATAGATTCCCTGCTGGAGAGAGCAAGATGTTATGCTCTGTTGGGCCAATGGAAGACGGCTATTTTTGACTTCACTGCAATCCTTAAAGAGCACCCAGACCATGTGCAGGCTTTGTGTGGAAGAGGATTCACTTATCTTATGCTGAATCAGCAGAAGGTGTGGTGGCAAAAACAAAGACCTCCACCTATGGGAACCATCTCATTTTATGAAAACATGTTTTGAAGGTGGTTTCATAATTCAGTAACACATGACAATAAGGTTAATGCATAGATAACATGAAATGACAATAAACTAACTTTTCCAGCATTTAGTAATCTTGGTTAATGTTAACTTTTACATATACATGTCTGATCATTTTTCCTTTTAATTTATATTTGAAAAGTAACTTATAAATTAAGCTTAATAAATGCTGTAAAATTCTGTATGAATTGATGTTATTATAAAGTCCCTAGTAAAAAAGTAATATATTTAAAAGACATTTATTTCATACTAAGTATGGTTCAAGTCTATTATCATATTTACTGACATATCACTTGAGAGTTACTGATATAAAAATAGTAATTAAACTTTATTTGGAGTACTATTTGTGCACAATGCACATTTCTTAATATTAAACCTAAAATGTGTTTTAATGTCACTGTTGATGAGGATTGTATGATCTTTGAATAATATCGGTCTTTAAATGCAAGATATTTAAAGTGTACCTGAAGTATGCTTACAGTAGTTCCACTTTAGCACAATCAAACATATTTAAGTATATCTTTAGTTGGACTTCAGCACTACGTCCACACAATTAAAGTGTGTTAAGTACAAAATTAGTTGTTCCAATTTTGCAGACTTTAAGTATACCCGTTTAGTATACCAAAAGTACAATTGCAGGGTATTTTTATTAAGCACATAAATATGTAAATGTATTTGTAGTATACTTAGCATGAAATAAATGTACTTCAAATACATTTTAGTATATTTATTTTTCACTAGGGGTGATACCAATATTTTAATATCAGTGGCTGATATAACAGACACTCAAAGTAATTTTTTTTTCCTACGTGCTTGTAAACTGACACTGTAATATCAATAATTCACCAGGAATGCACACTAGACATACTGGTTGCCCTTCAGTGTGGAGCTGAGGAGGTCACTCAGAGCATGCTGTCGCTTAAAGACAAAGCACGAAAACTCGTCAGCGAATGGTTGGGTCAAAACTGTCGCAGCAGCCTGTCAGAGACTGTTGGCCAACCCTGTACCCTGCCACGAGGAACTCCTTCGAGAGGCCTTTTTGATTGGTGGAGCACTAATGAACACTGACTGCAGGGAACCCAGGTGGCACCTCCTGTACATAGATACACTACTTGCCAAAGGTAAAGAACAGTATAAAAAATACATGAGCCAAGTATGTGGGCTATGTCTATGTAAAATGTATTTTCGATGTTTGTGAAGGGGAGGTGAATGCTGCAGGTGCACACCTGAAGCAGGTGTTTGGTCAAGAGCCACGAGATGCCGCAGCTAAGGCCAGGTGGGGTGTTGTGAAGGCCTGGCAGCAGAACTACAAAGTGGCAGCCAACTATCTGAGTGTGGTGGCTGAGAAAGAACCAGCAACTCTAGACTTTCTAATCATTCTTCTGCAGTCAGGTCAAAGAAAACGCCTGGCACAGGTAATCACTAAAAAATGAATATATATATATTCTATAGTAATGTTTGGATTCAAGGGGTACATGTATTTTTGACTAGAAGTTTAATGATAGATGCATTTTTAAATCTATTCACAGCCTGTTTACAAATACTGTTTCTGTTCTATTTCTATTTCTTTTTTAATGTATTGATCTTACCCTGTACTCAAAGCAAATTCAACTCTACAGTGGCTAATAAAGCGATTTTGTGCTTCCAGGCAGCTTCTCAGCAGGCCAGGAGTGTTTCTGAAAGTGGCCAGTGGGAGCAGGCTTTAGCCCTCCTTACACTAGCAGTGCGGGCGGTTAATGAGATGAAGCTTCAGTACCTCAGGCAGCGTGCAGCCTGTCTGGCCCACCTAGGCTTCCACGAGAGGGCGGTATCTGATCTGAATAAAGTCATCCAGGGCCACAATGCAGATGGCAGAGAGGAACAAAGGGTTTGGGCAGAGGACCTTTACCGCAGAGGCCGTAGTCTGTTGTTGTGTTCCCATGAAGAGTCTGGGTTACAGGACTTTTCTCAAGCCTTGGACCTGCATGAGGAACAGGCTCTGCTGTGTGTGGAGGCTGGTCTGGGAACACAACGCCTTGCCGAAATGTTTCTGTGCTTTGCCCTGCAGAACTATGGGCAGCAGAAACTCGACAAAGCTTGGCTTATGACAGAGACCGGGCTTAAAGTGGACAGCGGCCATGTAGAACTGCGCAGACTGAGGGCTAGAATAAAACGAGAAGTCTCTGGTCCCTGTACTGTACACTAGAGATGAAACATACATGAGATTAGTTTAACTGTGAAGTGAGGATGACAGAATGGTTTATGTCTTTATGGTTTATATTTATCTATGGTTAATCAGGCAAACATAATGGCAAGAGTTTCTAATCATAAATATGCAAAAATTTCTGTAAGGTATTGTGTTGTACAAATCTCTTACAATTGATCTTTATGTAAAAGTAATTTTTTTATTTTTTTGTTTTTGTTACCTATGATAAATATGTCAAATTTAACATTTGAAGTAGTCTTGTCTGACATGTACACTACTGTTTAATTGGGGTCAGTAAGATTTTTTTTGGTTGTATTTTGTTTTATCAGTGTTTTCAACACTGATATTAATAAGAAAATTTTCTTTAGCACCAAAACAGCACATTATAGTTCAATTCAATTCAATTCAGGTTTATTTGTATAGTGCTTTTTACGATACAATCGTTGCAAAGCAGCTCTACAGGAATTTAAGTTTCCACAATATATTTATATATTGCAGAACCTTAATATATTTAACTTATGGTATTTCTGGTATTTGGTATTTCTGTATGTCGACTGAGTCATTCTCTGAGGGGCTGGTATTATCTTTCTCAGTTGTTCGGTCATCTCAGATCATTTAAGGGTTGATCCAGACTGGAGCTTGAAATTTTAGTTACCACGGGACGTTCATCCCGTGGCAGAAACCGAGAAACAGATAGAGACATACTTAGCATAGCTGCTGTTCCATCTAAGTCAAAAATAATTGTTCAACCCAAGCTAAAGAATAATAATGTACATTTGATCAGATATAACTGCAGTACAAGATTATGAGATGCATATGCATTATTTGAATGCTTCGCTAAAGTGATGTGTCTTTAATCTAGATTTAAACAGAGAGAGTGTGTCTGAACCCCGAACGTAATCAGGAAGGCTATTCCAAAGTTTGGGAGCCAAATGCGAAAAAGCTCTACCTCCTTTAGTGGACTTTGCTATCCTAGGTACTATCAAAAGTCCAGAGTTTTGCGACCTTATGGAGCGTGATGGATTGTAGCGAACTAGAAGATTAGTTAGGTATGCAGGAGCTAAACCATTAAGGGCCTTATAGGTAAGTAAAAATATTTTATAACTGATACGGAACTTAATAGGTAGCCAGTGCAGAGACCGTAAAATTGGTGTAATATGATCATATTTTCTTGACCTGGTAAGGACTCTAGCCATTGCATTTTGGACTACCTGTAGCTTGTTTATTGAAGATGCAGGAAAACCACCTAGCAGTGCATTACAATAGTCCAGTCTAGAGGTCATGAACGCATGAACTAGCTTTTCTGCATCAGAAACAGCTAACATGTTTCGAAGCTTGGCAATGTTTCTAAGATGGAAGAATGCTGTTTTTGTAACATGGGAAATATGATTTTCAAAGGACAAGTTGCTGTCTAATATAACACCCAGTACATCCATCTAGTTTCAAATTGTAATCCAAGAGATTCTGTGTACTGTTTTTTGGTCCAATAAGTAATATCTCTGTCTTATCCAAATTTAATAGGAGAAAATTATTGGTCATCAAATCTTTTACATTTTTAACACAATCTATTAGCTTAGATAGTTTAGAAGTTTCATCTGGTCTTTTGAGATATATAGTTGAGTATCATCACCATAACAATGGAAACTAATCCCATATTTTCTAATAAAATTACCAAGGGGCAACATGTATATTGAAAATAGCAGAGGACCTAGGACAGATCCTTGTGGTACTCCATACTTTACTGGTGATAATTGAGATGACTCCCCGTTTAAATAAACAAAGTGGTAGCGATCGGACAGGTAGGATTTAAACCATCTTAAAGCCTGCCCTTGAATACCCGTATAGTTTTGTAATCGATCTATGAGTATGTCATGGTCTATAGTGTCGAACGCAGCACTAAGATCAAGTAATACTAGCAATGAGACGCAGCCTTGGTCTGAAGCAAGAAGCAAGTCATTTGTAATTTTAACAAGTGCAGTTTCTGTACTATGGTGAGGCCTAAAACCTGACTGAAATTCTTCATAGAGATCATTTTTTTGCAAGAAGGAGCACAATTGAGCAGACACAACTTTTTCTAAAATTTTAGACATAAACGGAAGATTTGAAATGGGTCTGTAGTTTGCCAGTTCATTAGAATCTAGTTGTGGTTTCTTAATAAGAGGCTTAATAACCGCCAGCTTGAATGATTTTGGGACGTGACCTAAAGATAACGATGAGTTAATAATATTGAGAAGCGGTTCTGCTGCTACAGGTAACAACTCTTTCAGTAGTTTAGTGATTTCTAAATGATCATGTGACACTTAAGACTGGAGTAATGGCTGCTGAAAATTCAGCTTTGCCATTACAGAAATAATTAAATTTATAAATATATTAAAATAGAAAATGGCTAAGTACTATAATGGCTATATAATATTACTGTTTTACTGTATTAACAATAAAATATATATATTTGCACCCTTGGTGAGCATAAGAAATGTCTTTCAACAAAATGAAAAAAATCCCGAAATTGTGAATGGTAGTGTTGTTGAAAATGTTTCTCTTTGAATTTAGATACAGTCATGCTAGTTAACAACTATGAAGTCGTTGTTGTCATAAATAATATAATCTTGTAAAGACTGTACTAGTATTATTCTAGTAAATATTCAATAATAATAATAATAAGAATGTTCCATAATATAAGACATGAAAGGAATTGTTGTCCAAGTATCATAATTGAAAGTGTTTGAAAATCATTTATTTGTTTTAGTCAAAAATCTTTATTGTGTTCATTGAAAGAAAATTATGTCCAGAAAGGACTTTGCAAGACATTTAACCTATTCATGGTCATGGCAAACACTGCTTCTTTTAGACACAGGTAATAAATCTAGATTCAATAAAAAAGTGTGCCGTACAAGCATAATGATATAAAATACATATAATATACATGACTGTTCAAAGATTTGGAGTCAGTAAGATTTTTTTATGATTTTGAAAGAAGTCTCACCAACACTGCAATTTATTTAATCAAAAATACAGTAAAAACAGAAATACTGTGAAAGTATTACAATTTAAAGTAACTGTTTTCTATTTTAATATATTTTAAAATATTTTGAAATTTATTCCTGTGATGGCAAAGCTGAATTTTAACGGCCATTACTCTAGTCTTAAGTGTCAACATTATCATCTATGTCGAAAAAAGTTGTATTGATTAATATTTTTTGTGGAAACCATGACTTTTTTTCCCAGGATACTTTGACAAATAAAATAAATAAATATACATTTATGATATATCTAACAGTGTAATGTTATCTCCATTGGAAACTAGTTGTGCTTAGTGGGTCAGGATCTTCAGCAGTTTTCTGATTTGAGGAGAGGACGTAGGATGATGTCATATAATATTGTTCAGTAGACTGATGGGCTGAAAAAGCTTGTTAGGATGTTCACACTTCTCTCAGTCCTCAAAGACAAAGACTACAGTAATTATCACTTTTTTTTCTTGTGATTCTTAGAAAAGAATCCACACCGCAAATATCTGTCATCTCTCTGTACATTTTCTAGAACAATGAACCCCTCCATCACTTTATTGTCAGAAAGTTTTATGATGTGGCTGCAAAGGTGACACTTGTGGGTGAGTTGTGAAAAGTTGAGAGCTGAAAAACCCCCAGTGTCTGACAGAGAGTTGAGAGCTGAAAAAAATCAATGTATGACAGAGAATACAAAATAAACATGCAGTTTTTGTTACATTTTTGCACCTTTTGAGTGTGTGTGTGTGTTAATTAAATTAAACTAAATGAAAAGTTATAAATCATTACCGATTCAAATCTGAAAGCTGTATTTAATCACGCGCGTCCACAAGAGGGAGCACTGCCATACTCTTTGGTTTTAATCTCAATATTAGATTTGAAATTTTTGAAGGATTACAGTAATTAAAATACATTAAAGCATATTATTAGAAGCTGTAAACCCAAATACAGATCGAGGGGGAAAGGAGTAAATAGATTAAATGTGAAATAAGAAAACAGATTTACAAAATCAGTGCAAACAGATGTTAAAAAAAAATAGTAAATACAATTCACTGCAAATATCACTGAAAAAAACCGACTCAGATGAACTGTTTTTTCATTAATTAGATTTTTCTTTTTATAAACATCAAGATTTTACAGCGATCTCCTAATCCTAATCCAACACCATTCTATTGGATGCAAACTAGACAGTCTACGAGTCGTGCGGGTCGTTTATGATAGCTTTTTGTTGTTTCTTTGTCATTTTAGACCAGAATGTTCTCAGAGGATGTTCAAAAATGTTATGTGTTCCGTGGAAGAAATTGACACGCTTTTGTGCTCTTGCGTAAATTGAACGTCATCGCTCAAACGTAAACAAGGAAGTAACCATAGATATACTATGTACACATATGACATATGTCTATGGAAGTAACTACTACAACTGTGAATGAGCAGAGCGCTCAGCTTTACGTGTATTCATATAGGTACTCACGGGTGAAGTTTGTATTTATACACGTAATCAAGCACTTATATGAGTCTAACAAGATTCAGGATCAAGGGTTATTGCGTAGGTAAAGCGCGCTGAGATTTCGTTATAAGGTAACACTTGAGAACACTTGACACCCTCATTTATTTCTTCATATAATATCACAGAGCGTTTGGCCTGTTTACAAAAGAAAGCTCACTTTAATGTTTTTAGATGAACATAGTATTTGTTTGACACTGCAGAGTTTAGGTTTATCATCAGTGCCATGCTTAAAAATGGTTTAATCATTTACTGAACTCTGTAACCAGTATCTAATCCATGACAGAGTCACACTGATCTTTATTATCCTGTGAAGTTAAAGCCACACCTACAAGCAAAGTCTCTAAGATCTTAAGTCTGTTTTGCATGGTAATATGTCAAATGCTAGACTATGTAAGATATAGCTCAAATTATGTAGGTATATCTAGTATTTATTGATCATTTGTTTGTAAGAAGAAAGACATTTTAAAAAATTATAAAAAATATAAGTATGTGTTGTTAAATCAGCAGGGATCTGCTATAATGTCATCGGCTGTGGATGTTATCGTGGTTGGAGCTGGTAACAGAGGAGAAAACTATTCTGGCTATGCTGTGATTTTTCCTGACCGCATGCGGGTATGACTTCTGTTTTAATATCACTTCAGCAGTCAGCAGTTCTGCTGTTTCATCACCATATAAATTTATATAAATAAATTTCCTTACAGGTAGTGGGAATAGCTGACCCCAGGGATTTTGCTCGAAAGAAACTTCAGGTACGTCACAAAGTAGCTGATGAAAACACTTTCAATGGTATGTCCGGCTTTTTGTTAAAGTAAAAATATTGCAACTGTTTCATTCTTCAAGTGCCTTGATTTTCTTGTTTTCACATAGATTGGCGTTGCATAGCGGAGAGAGAGAAATTTGCAGATGCTGTTTTGATCTGCACTCCCGATCGTCTTCACAAGGTTTGTGATTTCCATGTGTGTTTGGTCAATGTTCACGTGATAGAGTTCTGTTGATCAGCATGGTGTGCTTAGCTATTTTTCACTGGTTAATGAATGGCTTAACTTGGACTGTAAGTTGTCTGCTTTGAATGGGTTCAGTGTCCAATCATTTTATTGTTTTTCAGGACCCTGCTGTGGCTTTAGCTAAGAAAGGCTACCATGTATTGCTGGAAAAACCAGTGGCTGTAAGTGTTTGCCATAAGGCTCCATGACATGATGCTTTTTTGTGGGGCTCTATTAACAAAATTCAAAAGCTGATTTAAAAATGCAGGTCATACATGCATGATTTATAGGCTCCTTTTCTATCATGAGCACATTTTTTATTTCTGAATTAAAATGTAAACATTTTTAAGGGCAAAAAAGGTATTAAAAAAACTGTAAACTGTCCTGATATCATCATGAAGAAAACAACTCTTAGCAGAATTACCTTTTTGTGACAAAACTTCTTAATTTTTTTATCTAATCATTTATTATTATTTCTTTAAAAATGTTATTTTTAATGTTATTTAAAAATACTTTGAAAAATATTTGTTATACATAAAATAATTATTATACATTAAATATATATTACAACTTTTTTTGGAAGAGATGTAAGGAAAATATGTTGATAGTTACACAACATGATATTTTTAGAGATGATAAATTTTAAACTTCAAAATAGTATAATTTTTTTTCAAAATCATGAAACCACAATACAAAAAATACATAAACTAGACTCTTTACTCTTATATGTCATTGATGTCATCTGTGGTATTTTCCATGATTTGTGTATGATTTTATTTTATAGTTGTTTTATTTATTATGTTATTTATTTATATAAAATAAATATTATATTATTTTATTATGCTTTCTAAGGTTACAGAGGAGGACTGCACAGAGATTGTAGAGGCTTGCATTCAGAGTGGTGTCATGCTCACAGTGTGCCATGTTCTCCGATACGACCCTGTCATCCACAGAATTAAAGTAGTTACACTTTTCTTTAAGTCTTAATAAACAACTATAGCTAGTCTTTTTAAATGTTTTTTTTTTTCCCAATAATTCAGGGGCTGATTGACAGTGGAGTGATTGGCGATGTCATCCACATTCAACATCTGGAACCGGTAGGATGTGTGTAATGTGTTTGCGGTGTGCGTGTAATGCGTGTGTCTCTGTGTTGTGTCAGCTCTGTCTTCTCTAATAGGTGGGGTTCTATCATTTTGCTCACTGTCAGAGGGAACTGGAGAAATGAGGCGGAAAGCTCTTTCGCTCTGCTAGCCAAATCTTGCCATGATTTGGATCTGATTCATCACTGGGCTGGTGGACGAAGGTACACTTGAGTTGAATTGTAACATGCATTGTAACATAACTTGTGCACATGTGGTGGAGCTGAGCTGAAGAAAAGTAATAGCGAATTAACAGAAAGAATGAGTGAAATACCTTAACTTCATTTATCATCAAAATAAATCCAAGTCATTTTTCTAGCTTCGCTGTGTATCAATATTTGTAAGTTTTAAGGTAGATCTTAAAGTTTAGATGGTGAAAATAATATTCTTGAGAGGTTAAAAATTCAGTGTTTTATTTCACAGGTGTATTAAAGTTTCATCATTTGGGTCTCTTAGCCACTTCACAAAAGAGAACAAGGTTGGTCTTTTTTATTATTGTGTGTATTATTATTATATTATTATTATTATTATAAATATTAAATGGAAAACTGAATAACAATAAATAATTTTTTTTATTTTTTATTTTATTTTACAATTTTCTTAGCCAGCAAATGCTGCAAATCGCTGTGTAGACTGTCCTGTAGAGGGAGACTGTGCGTACTCTGCAAAGAAAATATACTTGGATCAAGTGAAAAGAGTAATGTATTTATGTACACTACACTTCACAAGTTTGGGGGCAGTAAGATTTTTTTATATTATTAATTTATATTTTTATATTTTTATTCAGCAGGGATACATAAAATTGATCAGTAAAGTGCTATTAAAGATATTTATTATATTTTAAAAGATTTCTAGTTCAAATACTTGTTGTTCTTTAAACTTTCTCTTCATAAAAGTATTCTGAAAAAGTATCATGGTTTCCCCAAAAATATCAAGCAGCACAACTGTTTTCAACATTGATAATAATAAGAAATGTTTCTTGAGCAGCATTATATTTGAATGATTTCTGAAGGATCATATGCAACTGAAAACTGGAGTAATGATGCTGAAAATTCAGCTTTGCATCACAGGAATAAATTACATTTTAATATATATTCAAATAGAAAACAGTTATTTTAAATTGTAATAATATTATTGTTTTACTTTATTTTTGATCAAATAAATGCATACTTGGAAAGACTTCTTTCAAAAACTTAAATCTTAAAACCCTCAAAATTTTGTAAAAGTGACACACCATTACCCTCTTTACTCTGCTTTATGAACTTTATAATCATATGATGTGTATAACACAAAAAGAACAAATATTTTATGGATGACATTGTATTCATAAATCAGGGTGGTGTTGGCTGGCCAGTGTCTGTGATTTGCTCCAGTTCAGTCCCTGATATTGAATCTGTGACTGAAGCGCTCCGAACAGGACCTTACAGCCGCTGTGTGTACGAGTGTGACAATGATGTGTGCTCAAATCAGGTTGGAGAATCTCCTGTATACTTGCCTCTCATGATGTTCCCTTTACAGACAAAGTAGAATATATTGTTTTGTTATTGATTTGTTGCAGGTAGTGAACATGGAATTTGAAGGAGGCTTGACTGCTGCGTTCACCATGGTAGCATTTACAGAGGAAATATGTGAACACAAAACATCTATCCATGGTAGTAAGGTGGGACATCATGTTCATCTGTCAACATTTCAGCACTTTGATGACTGTAAAGTGGTTTAACATCTATTTGCTCATTCTCTCACAAGGGGGAACTGTCCTATAATGGATATGAGAGCAAAGTGTTCGACTTCCTCACTAGAAAGAGCACAAAACACACTGCAGACACAAGAGTACCAGGTAACTTTGGTACTGGGGGTCACGGGGCAGCAGATTATCACCTCATCGACTCCTTCATTGCAGCTGTGAAGGTAAGATGATGGATCTGGAAGATCGGTTTCTCTATGTTTGTCTCATAATATCACTCCTAAGGCCTTTCTCCTCTTTCTTGCTCAATATAGCATAAGGATCCATCTCGGATTAGGTCAGGTCCTAAGGAGACATTAGCAAGTCACAAACTAGTGTTTGCGGCTGAACGTGCCCGTTTGGAAAACAGAGTTGTGTTCTGTGGAGACTCATGTGATGGAGAGAGCAAATGAATGTAATATATATGAGAAAACCAAATCTGCATAGTGTGGATTTATTTTATATTTCACTACATATTTACATTGTCTTTGTTGCTCTAGACAGAACTTGCTATTTTTTGTCATTTATTCTGTGATTTTCAAAATAGACCAACTGTCAAATGTGATTTTTCTTAATTTAATATAATCATGTCTGTTTCATTCAGATGAATCACATTTCTTGCATTAAAGATACTTGAATTTATTAATGTAAAACCATGTTTCATTTTTAAATTTACCTAGATCAAGTTATGTAATCAAATTAATCATGTGGAATTATTAATTGCCTAAATAAAAATCATTATATTTTGTCCATTTTGTTCAGTTTGAATGTGTTGTTTTATGGTGCATAACTTGAAACCTTATTTTATTTTTTATTATTCTCAGGTCAGGTAAAAAAAAATTCTGACCTAAGTTATAAATACTTACAACTTAGGTCAGAAAACTCATCCATGGTCTGTTCTTGCCCATTGTGATAAATTAATGCCCCACGAGTCAAATTTTGTTATAAAAATAAAGTCTAATCCTCATATCTTTTACCCTAAATTGTACTCTGTGCAGCAGCAAAAAAATCATTTGTAACAGTTGCATCATTGCCCATATAAGGTCCTTCCAGGAAATAAAATAATAAAGCGTTATGCTTAATATATCAGATACGTCAAACAATGAGGCGGGGTAATTGCATTCTTATTACACAGCAATATATTTATTAGTAGTCGTCAAACAATTTATGTTTGCATATGCTTAGAAGCCTAAGTTATTTTCCCTCTATTTATTGTAGTCCAGCTCTTCAGCTATTTAAAATAATAGTGTGTGAGGAACTAAACCATTTAGCACTATGTTTTAAAACAACAACAGTGACAAATGATGATTGAAATACATGAAACATAAACGTTGACAATGTGGTAATGAATTAGTCTATAGTTACATAATAGCAATTTTTAATTTAGTCACTGAATGTAAATGGCGTTTCAGTCTAGGGAGAGGTGGCGTGTCACAGTGAGTTGTAGGGTGTCATAACCTTGCAGTCTGTCCACAGTTCCCAAGCTTGTTAGTTTGCTGAATTTGTGGGGAGGTTACTGGAACAGAGAATTGTATTTGACACTTTTGAATGTTAAAAAAAAAAAGAAATAAAACACCTGAACACCATGTATGATTTTTTGCTTTGCAAAATGCTCTATGCAAATAGGTACATTAAATCTGTTTTACATTTTTTTTTCTTGCAGAAATCGTGGGCCTTGAACAGAATAAGCAGAATGAACTATGTAAATCATATGCTACTGTTTAAAAGTTTGGGGTCTAACTTTTATTCAGAAAGGATGCATTAAATTGCACAGGCTACTTTAAATTGTAAATCTTAAATATGTATTTATCACGTGTATGGAAAAAAAAAGAGGAAACACTGCCTCAGATGACTTTGATGCGAAATCCTATATTCATCTACTCACAAATGAGCAAAATGAAGTGAAGACATGGCCTGGGAAAAGAAGCAGAAACTCTTTGGTATTAATCCCACTTAATATCAGATTTGCATTTTCTTAAGGAAATAGTAGGCTATTTACAATATAGGCCTAGCCTATTAAATCATATTTTAGAAGCTATAACCCCAAATATAGGTCGAAGAAGAAAAGGAGATGCGATATAAGAAAACAATGCAAAGATGTAAGAAAAATACTAATTGCCATTTAATGCAAATATCATTAAAAATGTCCCATTTATATAAACCGTTTATTCATTAATTTGAAAGTGCTCGAAAATGGTGCTCTGCGTTTAACCCATCCAAGTGCACACACACAGCAGTGAATAGTGAACAAATGCACACACACACCGTGAACACACACCCAGAGCAGTGGGCAGCCATTGCTCCAGCACCCGGGGAGCAATTAGGGGTTCGGTGCCTTGCTCAAGGGCACCTCAGTCATGGTATCGAAGGTGGTGAGAGTGCTGTTCATTCACAATCCCCACCTTCAATTCCTGCCGGTGCAGAATCGAGAAGGAGAATTGAACCGGCGACCTTCGGGTTACAAGTCCAAATCTCTATCCATTAGGCCACGGCTGCCCCAATTTGAGGTTTTTCAGCGACTTCCTAACACAATTAGAATCAGAATCAGAAAGCGCTTTATTGCCAAGTGTGTTTACACACACAAGGAATTTGTCTTGGTGTTAGGAGCTTCCAGTACAGAAGTACAAACATAGTGCAGACAACATATAATTAAGGTAATAAAAACACTAATAATGAAGAGAATAGACAATAAATTATAAATAACAACAGTAATAAAAATAAAAATATACAGAAAAGAAAAAATGTCCATAGACAGAACTGTGAATGTGCATATGTCCTATGTACGGATGAAGGTTTGATGAGTTATTTACAGATGTACAGTACTGGGGTGTGTTATGTGTTGTTCAGGTGGGATATGGCCTGGGGGAAAAAACTGTTCTTGTGTCTGGCTGTTTTGGTTCTCAGTGATCTGTAGCGCCGGCCAGAGGGCAACAGTTCAAAGAGAGAGTGAGCTGGGTGTGGGGTCCAGAGTGACTTTCTTAGCCCTTTTCCTCACTCTGGAGATATAAAGATCTTGGAGGTTGGGTAGAGGGGCACCGATAATCCTCTCAGCAGTCCTGACTGTCCGTTGTAGTCTTCTGATGTCTGTTTTGGTAGCTGAGCCAAACCAAACAGTTATAGATGAACACAGGACAGATTCAATGATGGCAGAGTAGAACTGTTTCAGCAGCTCCTGTGGCAGGTTGAACTTCCTTAGCTGGGCCTTTTTCACAATAGAGTCAATATGAATGTCCCACTTCAGGTCCTGGGAGATGGTGGTGCCCAGGAACCTGAATGACTCTACTGCAGCCACAGTGCTGTCCATGATGGTGAGTGGGGGGAGTGCAGGGGGGTTCCTCCTGAAGTATACTATCATCTATGTTGTGACTGCACCAGACAGCCAGCTGCTCAACCTCCTGTCTGTACCTGTCTGTAAGCAGACTCGTCTCCGTCCTTGATGAAGCCGATGACTGTAGTGTCGTCTGCAAACTTAAGGAGCTTGACAGAGGGGTCGTTAGATGTGCAGTCATTCGTGTAAAGGGAGAAGAGCAGTGGGGAGAGAACACATCCCTGAGGAGCTCCAGTGCTTATGATGAGGGTCCTGGATGTGAGTTTGCCCAGCCTCACTAGCTGCTGCCTGTCTGTCAGGAAGCTGGTGATCCACTGACAGATGGAGGTGGGCACAGAGAGCTACAAATACTCATAGTCCGCGAGTCGTGTGGACCATTTATGATAATACTTTTATGTCGTTTAGTTTTAGACCAGGCTGTTCTTTTGAAAACATTATGTGTTCCGTAGAAGAAATTTATACGGGTTTGGAACGACTTGACATCAGTAAATGACGACATGTTCGTTCTAGTCTTGCTCTTGCGTAATTTAAACTTCAACGCTGAACGTAAACAAGGAAGTAACTAACTAACCAGTACTTTGTGAATGAACCGAGCGCTCCGGTCTTCTAAATCAGACGCTGTCTGTCAAACTGTTTTTGTCTTTCGTTTTACATAATTCATTTATACACGTAATCACACACTTATAGCATAGCCTACTAACCAGATTCAGGATCAAGATCTCCTATTTGTTATTGCGTAGTTTAAGCGCACTGGGATTTCGTTATAAGGTAACACTTGAAGACACATGACACCCTCATTTCCTTTTTAATATAATTTCACAAAGCGTTTAACCTGTTTACAAAAGAAAGTTCACTTTAATGTTGTTATATCTAAGATCAAGTTATAGATTGTATATCAGCATAGTCGAAGTTTGTTTAACAGTACAAGCCATGAGTAAAAATGACTTGTCAGACTTCCAAAAAAGCCAGTTTAGCAGGAGTGTCTAACCTTATCAGTCCAAATTTTTTGGTGGTTTAAGAACAACAGTCTTTATGATTATGAGTATGTACACAAAGCATGGCAAGACTTCATCATTGAAGAAGAACAGTGGGCGAAATATAAGTGAATCACAGGGACCCTGGTTTGGTTGGTTTTTCCACAAAAACCAACCAAAGACAACTTCACAAAGCCAACATCCAATAAAGAGCTGCAACTGCTAAAACTTGAATCAGACGCCAATGTTAAAATGCGATGGAGCACCAAAATTAACTTCAACATCTGCCCTGGCCAGCTCATTCACCAGATTTGAATACTATCTAACCAATGAGGGCATTTTTGGAGAAAAGAGAGAGAAGTAGATTCCCTCCTCCAACATCTCTGAAGCACCTGGCAGATGTTTGACAGACAACATTCAAAATGCCACATTTCATTGGAGAAAAGTCCAAAAGTTTTTATAAATCTCTTCTAAGAAGGGAAGCTGTAAAGACAAATGGTGGTAAAACACCTTAATTAAAAAAAAAAAAGCTTATTTCCCAGGTGTTAACATTTTTATGTCCAATCCCAGTATGTGTTGTTAAATCAGCAGGGATCTGCTATAATGTCATCGCCTGTGGATGTTATTGTGGTTGAAGCTGGTAAGAGAGGAGAAAACTATTCTGACTATGCTGTGATTTTTCCTGACCGCATGCGGGTAATATGACTTCTGTTTTAATATCACTTCAGCAGTCAGCAGTTCTGCTGTTTCATCACCACGTGAATACATTTCCTCACAGGTAGTAGGAATTGCTGACCCCAGGGATTTTGCTCGAAAGAAACTTCAGGCACGCCACAAAGTAGCTGATGAAAACACTTTCAATGGTATGTCCGGCTTTTTGTTACAGTAAAATTATTGCAACTGTTTCGTTCTTCAAGTACCTTGATTTTTTTTTGTTTTCACATAGATTGGCGTTGCATAGCGGAGAGAGAGAAATTTGCAGATGCTGTTTTGATCTGCACTCCTCATCATCTTCATAAGGTAGGCTATGTCATTTCCATGTGCGTTTGGTCAATGTTCACAGATTTCTGTTGATCAGCATGGTGTGCTTAGCTATTCTTTTACTGGTTAATGAATGGCATAACTTGCACTTCAAGTTGTCTGCTTTGAATGGGTTCAGTGTCCAATCATTTTATTGTTCTTCAGGATTCTGTTGTGTCTTTTGCTAAGAAAGGCTACCATGTATTGTTGGAGGAACCAATGGCTGTAAGTGTCTTTTTACAATTTTTTTTTTTTTTTTTTTTGTTTGGCTCCATTGTATGATTCAAAAACACTTTAAAAATGCAGTTCATACATTCATGATTTGAATACACCTCTTTTAATTTCTGAATTATAATTCATTTTGATATTTTTGGGGGGCATAAAATCAAAAATGGTACAACTATACTGATATTATCATGAAGAAAAAAACTCAAACCCTTAACCTTAAGTAGTTTTCTCTTAATCTTGTATTATTATTTATTTTTTTTAAAAAATGGCAAGGCAACATTAGTTTAGGTTGTAAAACCATGTGAGGCAATTCCCCAAAAACGTAATGATATTTGTAAATTAGTAATTCACAATGTTTGTGAAAAATGTTACTATGAACTGTTATTATAAAAGGTTTTCAAAACTGTGTGAAGCATCATGAATACAAAGTACAACTAGATTTTTCCTCTTCACTCTCTTGATCTACAGACATCTGTAGTATTGTCCATGATTTGTGTATGATTTTATAATTACATAAAATTAATTTTAATTATTTTATTTCTAAGCTTACAGAGGAGGACTGTACAGAGATTGTGGAGGCTTGCATTCAGAGTGGTGTCATGCTCACAGTGTGCCATGTTCTCCAATACGACCCTGTCATCCACAGAATTAAATCTTTTCTTTTAGTCTTAATAAACAACTATGCAAGTCTCAGGCAGGAAAGAACATTTGAAGAGGTCAGATGCAAAAGCCTCTGAGTACATCTGACGTTTTTCTTTAAAATTAGCATTTCTTTCTGGCTACTATGTATAGGCTTCTATGTAAGTACTGGTACTTCTGAATGGGTTGAGGCTGGGATTTAGCGCATTTGAAGTGAAAGTACTTGATGAACATATACTATGTGCGGAGAGCATTCACTCAGTATCGTTATCTCATTTTTGACCAGGATGGCTTTTAGAGGCTTCTGCATTGGAACTCTTCATATAAGATTTTTTTTCCAATAATTCAGGGGCTGATTGACAGTGGAGTGATTGGCGATGTCATCCACATTCAACATCTGGAACCGGTAGGATGTGTGTAATGTGTTTGCGGTGTGCGTGTAATGCGTGTGTCTCTGTGTTGTGTCAGCTCTGTCTTCTCTAATAGGTGGGGTTCTACCATTTTGCTCACTCCTTTGTCAGAGGGAACTGGAGAAATGAGGCGGAAAGCTCTTTCGCTCTGCTAGCCAAATCTTGCCATGATTTGGATCTGATTCATCACTGGGCTGGTGGACGAAGGTACACTGAATCTAACAAGTTGTGCACATGTGGTGAAGCTGAGCTGATAGTGAAAGAATAGAAAGAGTGCCTTCTTTTATTAGTGTGTTCAGGCTTATTGCACAGGATGGTCAAGTTTAACCTCATTGGATGATGATGTGATGCTGCTATTATAATTATATTGGGCCACTAATCTGGAAGGGGCTTTTAAGTTTTAGCTCTGGCCTGTTTTTTGAGACTTCTTTCTTCAAAATTTTGTCAAAATACATCCAAATTTTTTTCAAAATTCTTCTTTAATATTCATAAAGTTTTAAGATAGATCTTAAAGTTAAATAATATTTTTGAGAGTTTAAAATTGTATTTTGCAGGTGTATCAGAGTTTCGTCATTTGGTTCCCTTAGCCACTTCACAAAAGAAAACAAGGTTGATATTGATATCATTATGTTTTTTTTAATTAAATGAAAAATGCTATTGTGAGATCTCATAAAAATAAATTATTCTTTTCTAGTCAGCAAATGCTGCAAATTGCTGTTTAGACTGTCCTGTAGAGGGGGATTGTGCGTACTCTGCAAAGAAAATCTATTTGGATCAAATAGAGTCAAAAGAGTAATGAGTCAATTAATGAGTCTTTTGAGTCAAAAGAGTAATGTATTTATGTACACTATTGTTCACAAGCTTGGGGTCAGTATGATTTTTTTTAAAGAAAGTTACAAAAGATTTATGTTACAAAAGATTTCTGTTTCAAATAAATGTTTTCAACATTGATAATAATAATGTTTCTTGAGCAGCAAATCAGCATATTAGAATGATTTCTGAAGGATCATGTGACACTGAATACTGGAGTAATGATGCTGAAAATTCAGCTTTGCATCACAGTAATAAATTACATTTTAAAATGTACTCAAATAGAAAACAGTTATTTTAAATTGTCGTAATATTTCACAATATTTATGATCAAATAAATGCATCATTGGTGAGCATTAAAGACTTTTAAAAAACATCTTAACCCCGTAATTTTGTAAAAGTGACACATCATTACTTTCTTTACTCTGCTTTATAAATTTTGTATTCATATGATGTATATAACACAAAAAGAACAAATATTTTATGGATAACATTGTATTCATAAATCAGGGTGGTGTTGGCTGGCCAGTGTCTGTGATTTGCTCCAGTTCAGTCCCTGATATTGAATCTGTGACTGAAGCGCTCTGAACAGGACCTTACAGCCGCTGTGTGTACGAGTGTGACAATGATGTGTGCTCAAATCAGGTTGGAGAATCTCCTGTATACTTGCCTCTCATGATGTTCCCTTTACAGACAAAGTAGAATATATTGTTTTGTTATTGATTTGTTGCAGGTAGTGAACATAGAATTTGAAGGAGGCTTGACTGCTGCGTTCACCATGGTAGCATTTACAGAGGAAATATGTGAACGCAAAACATCTATCCATGGTAGTAAGGTGGGACATCATGTTCATCTGTCAACATTTCAGCACTCTGATGACTGTAAAGTGGTTTAACATCTGTTTGCTCATTCTCTCACAAGGGGGAACTGTCCTACAATGGATATGAGAGCAAAGTGTTCGACTTCCTCACTAGAAAGAGCACAAAACACACTGCAGACACAAGAGTACCAGGTAACTTTGGTACTGGGGGTCACGGGGCAGCAAATTATCACCTCATCGACTCCTTCGTTGCAGCTGTGAAGGTAAGATGATGGATCTGGAAGATCGTTTTCTCTATTTGTTGAATAATGAGTAATTTTATCACTCCCACTTCTCTCTTTCTTAATAGCATAAGGACCCAACTCTGATTAGGTCAGGTCCTAAGGAGACATTAGCAAGTTATAAACTAGTGTTTGCGGCTGAACTTGCCCATTTGGAAAACAGAGTTGTGTTCTGTGGGGACTCATGTGATGGAGAGAGCAGATGAGTGTGTATATATGTATATAAAACCTTACTTTCTTTTGGCATTTTTCAGTGATTTTAGAAATAGACCAGATGTGACAAATATGCTTTTTTCTTATATAATCATGTCTTTTTTATTCGGATGAATTATAAAACAGTAAACGTTGAATCACATTTCTTGTGTTTGATGTAACTTAAAGATATGTACACATGTAATCAAATAAATTACGTGAAATTAGTAATTATCTAAATAAAAATCATGATATTATGGCCCTTTTTTTGGGATGAATAAGAGTTTTAAAAATTTATTTTAGTAGCCATCCAAATGTTGAGAAATATGAATTTTACAGAATCAATGCCAATTAAAGTGCAAATTTTCATCTTCATGAAAATCTGTTCTGTTTATCTTTCAGTGTTTTCAGTGGCCGACAGTCAATTTAAAGGACTATTTCACCCAAAAATGAAAATTTGCTTAAAATGTACTCTCAGGACATCAAAGATGTAGACGAGTTTGTTTCTTCAATAGAACAGACTTGGAGAAATTTAGAATTACATTACTTGCTCACTAAGTGAATGGGTGCCATCAGAATGAGAGTTCAAACAGCTGATGAAAACATCACAATAATCCACAAGTAATCCACACAACTCCAGTTGATCAGTTAATATCATGTGAAGCAAAAAGCTGCATGTTGGTAAGAAAAAACTCATCATTAAATCATTTTAACTTTAAACTGTCACTTCTGGCCAAAATACTAGTCCATAAACTGTAGTAACACTTCCTCCAGTGAATGAGTCCATCCCCTGCTCTCCTCTTACATCAAAATCCACCGACATATTTGTTTAAAACTGTTTTGGACTGTTTTCACTGTTTTGCAGTTGTCAAGATGACTTTTTCACTGGAGAAAGCAATATTATTGATAAAGGACTCATATTTTAGCAACAGAAGCAATGGTTTGAAGTTAAAAAGTCTTTTTTAGGTGAACTATTCCTTTAAGTAGATTGTCTGCGTATGCTCAGAAGCCTATGTTTTTATAAAAGTAACAGAAAAAAAATCTGTTATTAGTCTGCACATATATGTAGCAAATTTGCTTAAAAGGGAATTGTATATAAATAATTACAATTAATTATGATTAATTACAATTATTTATATCGGCTGACAGTAATAACCATCGCAGAATTAAATTGCCATCAACTAATCTGTTCGTCCAGCGAACATTCAGTTTAAGTTCATATCAACTCTAAGAAAGGATATTTTCTTGGCGACAGAAAATACTTTCCTGAGTATTAATGCATTAGAGCATGTAGCAAGGGTCAAATCGTAAAGGGACATTTAATATGCAAGGCAGAATCAGAAACTCATGTAATTTGTGCACACAACTTTTATTAACTAAACACTAATACAGACTAGTCTAACAAACAAACAAACATACAATCACTCATACATGGGGAAAGGGCAAATGAGAGTTGATTGATGAAACCATCAGGAAACCAGAGAATGAAGCTATGAAAAGAGTCAGTTAACCACCTGAATAAAACCATCAGCACCATTTATAACGGGGTCTATAACTTATACTAAACCTCTGTTTCGTTTAGTTAAATGTACAATACTTGCATTGCCTTGTGTGTCCGTATGCAGTATCAGATGAAAGTTCTGATGGTTTGAAGGTTGTTTGGTGTTGGAATTCTTCAAGTTCTTCTGGGTTTGAAGGGTGATGAACTCCAAACGATGTTATTCTGTCTCGGTGGTAATTGGGAGTTTCTTCCCAGGTATAAAGGGAAAAAGAAGGTTAAGAAAGAGATCTGCTGAGATCCGAGGATCTTTGGTTAAATGGAAAGTCAAGGCCGCAAGGCCTGGCGCAAAACTTAAGGGTCCAGAAGAGTTCTAGCTCACATTCTCATCTTCTCAGAATCTAACAGATCCGCAGACTGGGGTGGCGTCACTGATGTGAGACCTTTATCTGCTATAGAGGTCACTCCTTTCGAGTGTCAAAGACCCAATGGTGTCTTGAGGTTTTGGAGGGAAAGTTTATGGCTCTTTGTCTCCAAGCATGGTAATTTGCATATGTAACTGGGTCAGAAGTTGAGATACAAACTAGTGAAGATTCTTAGAACACTAATATGTTGCATAGGTATCAAAATATAATATACACTCTCAATTAAATCGTCCGAAGACGAATTGATCGAGACTAAACATGATACAACTAAAGTGATTTTAACTAGTGATCTATCGTAAGCATGCATAGAACAGGATACAATACACAAGAACATATACAAGAACAGTAATAATATACACAATGATCTAAAGATATGTGTATTCATTCAAAGAATTAATTCATAGAAAACCAAAGGGAGGAAAGTTCTGTTTTTATGGGCATGGAGTGGAGAGCCTGCCACGCCGCATCTCACATACTTTTGAGCAATAAAACAGTCTTATCAGATGGTTTCCCTGGTAACTGAGCCTTTTAGGGTGTTCTTCCAGGAGAAGGGTCCAACGACCCTCACAATTTGTTTGTGGAATGAGAGGGTTTCCTGAATTATTCATTAAATATAATGACTAAATGTGTGTCTGATTTGTCCATACGCTACAAATATACACATTTTTTTTCTCTATATATTATATTACAGATCTTTAGCTATTTAAAATAATAGTGTGTGAGGAGATAAGCGTTGGTGTAATTAAATTATCTATAGTTATATAACAAATAGCATTTTTTTACTTTAGTCACTAAATGGCATTTCAGTCTGGGGAGAGGTGGCGTGTCACAGTGAGTTGTAGGGTGTCATAACCTTGCAGTCTGTCCACACAGTTCCGAACCTTGTTAGTTTGCTGACCGGTTACTTAAACAAATTACAAGATCATTGTATTTGACTCTCATGGTGGATTAAAAAACCTTTATGAATATCTTTATGAACACCACATCCAAAACTTTGCTTTACAAAATGCTGTATGTAAATAAGCACATCGCATCGGTTGTACAAAACTATTTTTTCTTACAAAAATGATGGTTGTAAATGTGGGCCTTGAAACACAAGCAGAAAGAATTAGTTGTCTTAAAGAAATGAATACTTTTATTTAGCAAGGATGCATTAAATTGATCAGAAGTGAAAATAAATGCATTTATGATCTTTTATTCATCAAAGAATCTTAAAATAAAAAACAACAACATGTATCTCAGTTCCCACAAAAATATTAAGCAGCACAACCATTTTCAAAATTGATATTAATAAGTGTTTCTTGAGCATTAAATCAGAATATTAGAATGATTTCTGAAGGATCACGTGACACTGAAGACTGGAGTAATGGCTGCTGAAAATTCAGCTTTGCCATCACAGGTATAATTTACTTTTTATAGTATTTTAAAATATAAAACAATTACTTTAAATTATAATAATATTTCAAAATATGATATTTTACTGTATTTTTGATTAAATAAATGCAGCCTTGGTGAGCATAATCTTTCCAACTCCAAGTTTTTACATGGTAGTGTAAACCCATTCTTAAATAGTCAATTTCAATTCAGTGTATGTCCAAATGAATTGCACAGAAATTTACAGTTGGGGCAAAACTGAAGTCTAAACGGTAGAGCTCATGAAACTATATTATATCTCTTTCTTAAGCTTTGCGGTTAAGGCCCTCTGTTGAAGTCGTTATTTGATTCTCTCATATAGAGAGCCAGGGGATAAATCTTGGTGCATTTTGATACCTCTGCCCTAAATGACTCACAAAATGTCAAATAAATACTCTCTCCTTGCCACAATGTCGAAAATACAGGATATACCACATTGCGTCACTCTGCACACTGGCCACTTTTAAACAAGCATAGTTTCGTTATGACTGTGAGGGAGGGTGAACACTGAACTCACTGGTTGTGTAATGAATCGGATGACGGCTGGCTCCCACCTCTAACATGAGCATTGTCCAGATGGATCTGATTATTGGTGTGAGCAGTAGCCAACAGAATATGTTCTTTTTGCTATGACATCTGACCAGCAAGGCCAAAGCAAAGAACAAATGATTTCCACTCGAAACCAGCGTGCATCATCACGAGAACCTCGTGACTCATAAAATACAGCTGTTGACTCAGAGACGATGCAGGCTTTTTATTCTTTGGAAGTACAATCACGTTCTTACAGGGCTGTGTGATATGCTTAGTTAGTTATCTAGGTTTAGTGATGTCATTAGGATGTACTGAGTTGCACGACTTTTAAAAGTTGCACACCTAATGTTTCCTCACTGTAATTTGTGTGATGATGAACTCTCCGGTCTGGTTTACAGATATTCATGCCCAGCAGGAGTCCGTATCTGGCGCAGAAGTCATTCAAAACTGGACTTTGTTGTGAAATTCTGTTTTTAAACTTAAAGTTGAATAACCCACTCTTGGGATAAAATGGTTCTTATCATGTTTTCTCTCACAACAGAAGCTGAAACAGCAAACTATCTATCCAGAAGTATTGTTTTTCTTTGTGGTCAGTTTGGGGGAAGCAGTGTGTGTTTTCTGAAAAATTGGTGAGTGGGAGTTAGAAAGGTTAAGTACAGTGAACTATAAGTCTGAACTTCAAAAAGTACACGTGGTCTAAATCTTTGAGTGGCATCCTGAAAGTCTGTGAGTGACGGTCAGAATCCATTCTTTTGATGTATGTTGGTCATGCTGATGGAATCAGGAAAAAGCCAGGCCAGGAACTAATGTTACTGCTCAACATGACTCTGATATGGTGAGTCACAGGATGTAGCTTGTGAGGTGAGTGTTGGCTGAAAAACGTGGAGGCAGCAGCAGACTCCCGGATTCCAAAACAAGTTCCTGGCTGGGACCTCAGAGGAAATCTGTAGGTCTAAATAGACAGACTGCTTCCGTATTTACAACCGGATACTCCTTTCCACACATGACTAGTCACTCCCTCTCACTTTTTGAATCTCTTCTGGCCTTCAATAAGAATAAAGCCATAAGCACAACAGTATGGTCAGCATGATTTCTCTTGTTGTCTCTTATGGGTTGCATTTAATTGATTCAAAATACAGAAAATACAGTAATATTGTGAAATATTATTACAATATAAACTAAAGTCAAAAGCTCTAGGAGAAGTAGCATTCAGAAATATTAGTCTAAGAAGAAGAATATAATAAGAAGAAGCCTTCTTAAGCCAACCTAAATATCTGTTCTCTAATTAATTGTATTTTTTTCTGGGATAGGAAAGCTGAATTTTCAGCAGCCAGTACTGCAGTCTTCAGTGTCACATGGTCCTTCAGAAATCATTCAAATATGCTGATTTGGTGTGCAAAAAACATTTCTTAATCAAGAAGAATTATTGTTTTACAAAAATTCTGTCTCTATCTGTCATGTTGTAGATTTTGAGCTGAATTGTCAGGATCAGGTAATTTTAACATTTTGTTTTATTTTATTTTTTAATTTTATGGTAGAATTTATGTTTTTATATATTTATTTTTATTTTATATTTTATTTTGTTTCATTTTATTTGTTTTTTATGGTAGGATTTATGTACACATTTTTAAATGTAGTGGTGGGTTTTTTATTTTACATATTTTATTTTTTGGTTTTCGTTTCATTTTATTTTTTTTATGGTACAAATATTTTTATTTTTTATGGTATGTTTTTATGTTATTTGTTTTTTATGGTAGAATTTATGTGCACATTCTTAAATGTAGTGGTGGACTTTTTATTTTACATATTATTATTATTATTATTATTATTTTTTTTTGATTTTGTTTCCTTTTATTTACTTTTTTATTTTATGGTAGAATGTATGTGCACATTTTTAAAAGTAGTGGTGGGTTTTTATTTCAATTATTTAATTTTTTAATTTTATATTTTATTTTGGTTAATTTTATTATTTTTTTAAGTTAGAAATTATTTGCATATTTTTAAATGTAGTAGTGTTTTTTATTTTACATATTTTAGTTTGTTTCATTTTATTTATGGTAGAAATATTAATGGTATAGTTTTTTTATTTCATGGTAGAATTTATGTGCACATTTTTAAATGTAGTGGGTTTTTTATTTTACATATTTTATTTTTATTTTATTTTGTTTCATTTTATTTACTTTTTTATTTTATGGTGGAATGTATGTGCTACATTTTTAAATGTAGTGGTGTAGTAGTTTTTGTTTCATTTTTTTATTTTATTTATTTTTTTTGTTTCATTTTATTTAAGTTTTTTAATGGTAGAATTTATGTGCACATTTTTTACAAATGTAGTGATGACCTGGTGATATCTTGTTACTAAATGTAAATGTCCTTACAAGCACAAAATTAATCTCATATTTTTTGTTTTATGAACAAGGATAATGTTTTAACTATTAAATGAGTGCTTTTTAGCAGTCAAAAGACTTCCCCCATTTCTTAAAATGATCCATGGAAGTTTGTTCCCTCTTCTTATTCCTCTATGTCGGCCTCTTTTGTATTCCTCTCTGAGTCTGAGTCTTTGGAGCTCAGCCTACAGAAAAAAGGCACTTTTGGAGGAGATTAATGTGCTGGTCTTTTCTTCACAATGCTCTGCGGAAGCCACCCCTCTGGGTGAACAAACCTCATGCCCTTTCTGTTGCCTGGAACCATGGGTAATTGAGTGACCCGTCCTTCTATTGCCGTATCCCAGGCAAACAGCAGTAATTACCTCTTTCTTTTCTCCGATCCATCCTAAATGGCCTTTCATAGTTTCTGTTACCATGAAATCATTTGTTTTTTGTCCTCAAATCATTTGCTACTTCCTAGCACACTTATTCAATTAAAAGACTCCCTTTGTCTGCGTTCCCTTAGCACCCTGGGAAAGTGTGCGTGACTTGAGAATGGATGCCCTTGTATTTGTGTGACTGGAGCTCAGTGTTTGTGTGTGTGTGTTTGTCCCAGACTCCTCTTGAGAGTGGCCGTTGTGATTTTGTAAGCTAAAGTACTTGAATGAAAGGAAGAATAGATAAGCATTTTGCCTCATGTTTTTGTTATCTGTATAATACAACCACTTTTTTGTACGAGCAGCTGGTTTGGTATAAAAATACACATCTATACTTCCGTTTGCTCTTTGGTCCCGCGTGTCATGGTTGATAGTGCCGCACTTACTGTCTCTGCAGATGCTCTCGCCACTCAAGGTCACATTAAAGTGACTCACAGATGTAGGAAATTAATCCTCCCCTCAAATAAACCTGCTGATTTATTGAAGAATCTCCTGTGTGGATTTAAACTTATCCATTAAATATTAAAAGCAATATGTTTTAATATGTTAACAAGCTGTTTTTTATGTCGCTGGAGTTTTGAGTGGTATGCATATGGCAGCCTGACGCATTCCAGCAACCTTTGTTCAATACACAGAACATGATGAAATGCAAATATTTCTAAATCAACCTTTGGGACTGTTCAAATTTCCAACTTTGGTATAATTTGTGTTACAACATGTCCTGAAAGCGCTGGTCATCATGCATGAAATAACAATGAGTAAGACTTTTTTTTTTTTTTACAGCATATTCTTTTTGATACTTTTTCATTGATCCTGGTTAAAGGGATAGTTCACCCAAAAATGAAAATTCTGTCATTAATTACTCAGTCTCATGTTGTTCCAAACCCGCAAGACCTTCGTTCATCTTCAGAACACAAATTAAGATATTTTTGATGAAATCCGAGAGCTTTCTGAGCCTGCATAGACAGTAACGCAAGTGACATGTTCAAGGTCCAGAAAGGTAGTAAGGACATTGTTAAAATAGTCCATGTGACATCAGTGGTTCAACCCTAATTTTATGAAGCTACGAGAATACTTTTTGTGCACAAAGAAAACAAAAATAACGACTTTATTCAACAATTTCTTCTCTTCTTCTCTGGGGTGAGTCAGATTTTTTTAAATGTTTTTGAAAGAAGTCTTATGCTCACCAAGGCTGTATTTATTTAATCAAAACTTCTGTAAATACAGTAATATTTTTATTACATTATTATTATTATTATATTATATTATTACATTTTTAAATAACTGTTTTCTGTTTTAATATATTTAAAAATATAATTTATTCCTGTGATAGTCTTCAGTGTCACACTGTAAGAAAAAAAAAATCTGTAGAAAAAAGATAATGTCCAAGCAGAAAATGACCAGTACATTTTCTGTTAAATTTACAGACATTTCCTTCAACCATAAAACACAACACAATGCAATGCATAACGGCTAAAACACCTATAAAAAAATGACATGGAAAATTCCTTCATGTTTCATTAGGCTGTATTTTTACTGATTTTTCTTAGAGTGCACATGATCCTTCAGAAATCAGTCTAATTTCTAATATGCTGATGAAGAAACATTTCTTATTACTATCAATGTTGAAAACAGTTGTGCTGCTTAATATTTCAGTGGAAACTGTGATACATTTCATGATTCTTTAATGAGTGAAAAGTTCAAAAGAACTGCATTTATTTACTGTCACTTTGATTAATTTATCACTTTCTTGCTGAATAAAAATACTAATTTCTTTGGATAAATAAAAATCTTACTGACCCCAAACTTTTGAATGTCTGTCTATGTATATAAAAACATATAAGGCATAGTGACTTAAAAAAAAAAATCTGCTATTAGTCCATCTAACGACATTCTTGAATCTCGCAGCTATTTTGTCTCTTTCAATAGATTGTTTAGATTGTGTGAGATGCAGCAGTGGTGCAATGGAGTGACAGGGGCAAGCAGTGTGTTTGCATGACCCCGCCTATATCGAGCGAAGCTCACTGCAACGCTTGGTTACAAAGAAACTTACTCATAAGAAAAAATGCAGTGGGTGATCTGAGCCACCATGACCCATTAAAACAACAACAGAGAAAGCTACTCAACAGCCCTGTCAGGTTTCTCCACCTATAAACTAACTCAGGTCAATCATGTAAAAGGGGAAAAAGTAATGGTTACAGTATTTGACTATTCAGACTATCTTCTGCAACCAACCCCTAAAACATTAACAGAAGCAACAATAAAAAATGTATTTTACACTTCTCATATCTAGAGATGAGATCAAAGTATTTTTGGATGCAGATAAGAACTTTATTATTGAATGTTTTTTATCGATTTAGTATGTGAATGTTTTTAAGCAGAGATCTCCTCCCATGCTATAATGTTATTTTCATTCAGTTGTTTTCTTCAATTGCCTCTGGAGCATGTAGTCAGGGCAGAGGAAATACTATCAGTCACCTGCTTGTTCCTTTCCCTATTGCTCTCTAGTGAACTTGCAAAGCATTCTCAGGCTGCCATCATTCATGTTGTGGAGAACTCGGGCGGAACATCCAGAACAGAGAGTGAAAAGATGTATGTGTACGTCAAGGGAAGCACTCTGTGAATTGACAAAACATGCGAGCAATCATCCTTGTAAAACATTTGCCTTGCAGTTTATGGCACGCAATTCCTCCATGTATGCCAAATGCATGCGCTGTGCTTCAGATAAGCATGGCTAAAATAGTGGTTACACAGGTTCATTTTGGATGAATTTGTATCAGGAGATAGCATTCAGATATACAGTTCCTGTAGAAATCATTTGTGGTTTTCAGAAATTGCTCTGCACTGTGTTCGCCTACCTGGGAGCACTTCATTTTGACCACACACCCACAGCTCATTCCCAGAAAGGCCCAAAATTCCAGATAAGCTCTTTCTCAAGAATGGTTTTGGGTTTGTTATAAGGCCCACGGGGTGCCTATTGTTCATGGCTTTCACAGGAAGATGGTTAAATCTCAAGGCTATGATTTTGGATGCTGTTCATAATTGTTATATTACGTGACTGCAGAGACAATACATTACAACCAGTGCTGTTATTGTTAATTAACACTATTAAAATAGTTTTCGGTAACTGAAATAAAGCTGAAATAAAATAAATAATATATTTCAGATGAACTTGGATAAAAACATAAACTCAGACAAAAATGAGAAATGTTTCCTTGGCAAGTAACTGAAAATAAGTTACTACTGTATAAGTAGTAATGTAATTGAACACTGAAACTTGAACACTAATAAAAACGACAAAAGTACATGCAAAAATTATTAACTTAAAATGAATAATGAAAATATAAAAATAAAAGCTGTTCAAAATATCAATAAATACTGTAATAGAACTACAATGACAAGGCTTTAACTATAGAGGTTATAGTATTTTCAAGAGTGTCATGTTTCAACTACATATACTTATCACTGATTTTAGCAAGATATTTTTAGTTCATTCCTTCCTGATCAATAAAACCATAATCATTTCCTGTTAATTAAGATGATACAGAGATTGTGTGTCATTTTTATGATCGTGTTGAGTTGAGCAATCAGTTCAGAGAATTTCAAGACAGGAAAGGTCACTGATTTTCAGAATCGAAATAATAGAAAACAGAATTCAAAATAGAAAAAGAAAACAAACATGAAGACAGATTGACTAAAAATTAGATTTTTTAGTAGACAAGATTTCTAAAGGTTTTTGTCACCTTCCCTACTATTTTACATATTCATAAACTAGTTCATGCCACAAAAAGGCAATGATGAATGATGTCATCATTTTGCATATAATGCACTGTGCAGTGTTAGCATTAATATTATTATTAATATTAAGAGGTGATATTATTACACAGAAATACTCTGAAATACACAGAGGAATTGTGGCTCAACTTTGATATAGTTATCTAAGGACATTGTTCACATGCATGGCATCAGCAGCTGTGTGGGACCAGGGACAGGAAATGAATTGACCCTCTCCTTGGGAGTTCAGTCTCCCTGTGGCTCCCAGCCTCTCTCAACAATCATCACAGGCTTCAGGGACACAAACAGCACATCAACATGCTGCTGAGCGGGGTGTTTTTCCACAATGATTTATAGTTCGAACATTCATCTGTTAAGTTAGCATGCTCTATTTGATTGTGACTCTGTTTCCCATATGTGATTTGTCAGAGTGATTTATTCATCCACTCTTAAGAGTGAATGAAATGTGTGTCTGAGTCTGAAGGTTTTATTCAGTCTTATTAATGGATTATGTGAAGCCGTCTTCTGTGACCAGAGTGGACGTGATTCATTACACGTTAGTAAAACCCTTTTCTGTAACAGCCTCAGAGTTGTTTGCGTTCTAGAGAAGTGATTCAAGACCACACATCTCCATATGGAAGAAAGATCCAGCAGAAACGATCAGCCTCCACAGAAAGTTCCACCCTCACACTCCCACTTTATACGCCCACATGCTATGACAGCTAGACATGCCCACGTGTACCTCCCTAATGCAGCCTGTGCGTGTGGAACGTTTAAAGAAACAGCAGTTTGGATTTGAGCAGTGTTGCCAGATCTTTCTAGAAACAAGTGATTGGTCTGACAGAACACTCCCAAAATAAGTGACTTGCTTTACAAAAAGTGATTCCATTTTTATCATACATTTCATTTGAATTTCTTAATATAATTGATCTGATTTATTCGACAAACTGCATCATTTTGCAACAAAATGTTTATGAAACAATGCATCCTTTTACAAACGTAACTACAAAGATTCATCATATATATTCATAAACAACTGGTCATTGATGAATAAATCTCTCGTGTAGAGATGAGTATATCATTTTTTAAGAATCAAACTATAGACAAAAATATCAATCTTCAAATTCATCTTGATTTATCATGAAAATTCATGTGTACTGCTGTAAAAAAAAAATGAACTGTCAGCAAATAGTTAGGAGCTAGTTCTCTTGCTCTTCTTACCTCGACCTGAAATGCTAAACATCTGGAGAAATTTCACACTAAATAATAACTGAGCTTTCATATTGTGTTATGCAATTGTATTCTGGAAATAATCCCACAAAAGAGGCAACCCTACTGCCCATATTTGGGCTTTATGAAATCAAGTCAAGTCACCTTTATTTTTATAGCGCTTTATACAATACAGATTTTGTCAAAGCAGTTGAACAAAAAAATAGTGTGTCAATAATGCAAAAACAAAATTCAATTTTGCTATAGAACAGCTCTAAAAAGAGGACAATAACAGTCAATTTTTCAGTTAAAGTCAGTTCATCCTTGATTTGGTAATGTTATTGTCCAGCTTAGTTCAGTTCTCTTCCAATAGTGTCTGTGGAATCAAGTAAGTGTCCCCATCTAAGCAAGTTCTCGTAGCCTTTGCTAAGGATTTGTGCCAATGGATGACTAGGTCTCTGCAGGGGATCAGTCATTGGGGGTCATCTAGTTGACATGGTCTCCACTGACATTCAGGGCTGTAGAGGTCGTCTCTAGGTGCTGATCCACCATCTGGTCTGGATATGGACTGGAACCTGGTGGCTATGGTGACATGGGAATAAGAATGAAACAGATTAATATTAGCATAGATGCCATTCTTCTTACGATGTAACAAGTACATCAGGTGCTATGGGAAGTGTTCCCGTTTCCAGTTCACCTAAGTAATGCATCCTAAATATCCTTTAATTGATTTAAATAATAGAAATGTGGTAATCTGTTATGTGTAAGCCAGGATAAAGAGATGGCACTTTAGTCTAGATTTAAACTAAAGTGTGTCTGCCTCCTGAACAATGTTGGGAAGACTGTTCCAGTTTTTGAGCGCTAAATAGGAAAAGAATTTACCACCCACAGTTGATTTTGATATTCTACGTATTATCAAATGGCCAGAGTTTTAAGATCACATAGGACACGAAGGACTATAACGTGATAAGAGCTTACTCAAGTAGCTACTGAGGAGCTAAACCATTCAGGGATTTATAGTAATCAGCAAGATTTTAAAATGTATAGGATAGGGAGCCAGTGCTCTCTAAAAATAAATGAGCCCAAAGTCGATTACAATAAATGGACATGGCAACACTGGATTTGAGCCACCACAACATGCAACATAGTATGAATGTTACTTCATTAGCTACCTTATCTCAAGGACATTATTGCATTTGTGTTATTAACATTAGAGACTGGAATTTGAAATTGCATCATTTTGTCAATACAGGAAAGCTTGCTGCGTTTTACGTCAAATAATTCAGTACATATGAAATAAAAACGTGCTGTTTGTCACAAGCCATATAAGGTCGCACAAAACGGCGCCTTTAAGACAGTGGGCGGCGCTTACGGGCTGACGTAGACTGTCCTTATAAATAGTTTCCAGCTCGCTGCTTTCAGTGATGAAAGCGGCAAGTTGAGCGGCAGAATATATAACTACACGTGTGTTTTGTTTAATATATTGTTGTGAACGTTTTATGAAGATACTCCGGGATTACTCACAGCACTCGTCTAAGTTGTACTGGATATAAGAGAGCACTTATACACAACCCAGCGACACATTTAACCTGTAAGTAGCTTTAAATATTTTGAAGTTGCTATGTTTTTACATGTTTCAGAATGAATATGTCAAAATATTCAGTGCAATTCACAGTTTATGTGCAGCTCCTTTTATGTTTGTTCTTTGAACTGGAATATAGAATGAGATGAGTCGCACCTGAGTCAGAAAGGGTTTGTCAATGGGTGTGTGTCGAAATAGATGTAGAAAACCTGTCCACATATCAGAATGATCTTTATATTCCCACTGCAATTTCGTATTTTACAAGCTGCGCTACGTCACTCCAGGGGACTGTTTACAAGACAGTAACCAGTTGAGTACGATCTGTCCTGTGTAGTAGTAACCTAGTTTATCATTGACCACAGGCTTATGAACTCTTGCACGTCTTCTGTTTTGGATTCATCGCGAGTGCGCCTGACAGCCTCGTGCCTCCAGCTGATTCTGCTTTTCTGTAACATTTTTTTTTATTTACTTGCATATGGAACCTCGCCAGCAATGCACAACTAATAGCATCAATTATCATTGCATATACCAACAATCATAGCTAGCTGTACATCTTACCAGAGTGCCCACTATTAGTTAAGTTTATGTTTTTTGTTTAGGTGTTCACCTTTCTTGTTTACAGTCTGTCACAGGCCTACTGATTTAGAGGGGATTGGGATCTCTTTAGTTAAGTGGGAGTGTCTAATGGGCGTTAATATTATTGCATGTATTATTGTGTAATTATATAATTAAGAGAAAGAATTAATTAAGGTGAGGTACAGTGACGTATTAAAATAAACGAGTTAAAAATATGTATATATACATACACCAGCATATAGCAGTTATATAACTTTTTTTTTTTCTCTGCCAAGGTAAATACTTAAAGACTATTTCGTAAATATGAAATATCAGCAAACAATCAAATAAGGACCAGAGCTAGCTTTTTGTGTGTGTAAAATGTAATGTAATATATAATATAATATAATATAATATAATATAATATAATATAAATGCACTGCAATCACAGAGATTCCTATCTGAATAATATTAATAATGATAGCAGTGCTTTATTATTATTATTATTATTATTATTATTATTATTATTATAGCTATATTATGTTATAATGTACACACAAGTTAGCTCTCTGGTCCCCGGAACTTATATACATACACACACACACACACACACACACACACACACACACATATATATATATATATATATATATATATACACACACACATACAGTACAGGTCAAAAGTTTGGAAACATTACTATTTGTAATGTTTTTGAAAGAAGTCTCTTCTGCTCATCAAGCCTGCATTTATTTGATCAAAAATACAGAAGAAAAACAGTAATCTTGCAAAATGTTATTACAATATAACATAATGGTTTCTGTTTTAATATACTTTAAAATATAATTTATTTCTGTGATTCAAAGCTGAATTTCCATCAGCCATTACTCCAGTCTAAAGTGTCACATGATCCTTCAGAAATCATTCTAATATGCTGATTTATTATTAGAATTATCAAAGTTGGCGACAGTTGTGCTGCCAAATATTTTTTTGGAAACTGCGATACTTTTTTTTAGGATTCTTTGATGAATAAAAAGTTAAAAAGAACAGCATTTATTCAAAATATAGATATTTTCTAACAATATAAATCTTTGCTATCACTTCTTATCAATTTAACACATCCTTGCTGAATAAAAGGTTTAATTTCTTTCAAAAAGGAAAGAATAAAAATTTACTGACCCCAAACTTTTGAACAGTAGTGTATATTGTTAGAAAAGATTTCTATTATAAATAAATGCTCTTCTTTTTTTAACTTTTTATTCATAAAAAGAATCCTGAAAAAAATATCACAGGTTCTAAAAAAATATTAAGCAGCTCAACAGTTTCCAGCACTGATAATAAATCAGCATATTAGAATGATTTCTGAAGGATCATGTGACACTTTAGACAGGAGTAATGGCTGATGGAAATTCAGTTTTTCATCACAGAAATAAATTATATTTTAAAGTATATTAAAACAGAAACCATTATGTTATATTGTAATAACATTTTGCAAGATTACTGTTTTTCTTCTGTATTTTTGATCAAATAAATGCAGGCTTGATGAGCAGAAGAGACTTCTTTCAAAAACATTACAAATAGTAATGTTTCCAAACTTTTGACCTGTACTGTATATATACACATACATACATTTTATATATACACACACACACATATGTATGTATGTATGTATGTATGTATGTAATAGGCTATGGTTTTTAAAATTTTAACCACATTTTTAGGACAGTGTTAATAAACTACTGTAAAATGTGTATTTATTTCCTCAACTTCTGTCCAAGTGGAACTTTACAGTGAAAGCTTAATTTTGTGTTTTTATGTAGTGTTATGTTTTAATACAAAATTTGCTCCACTGTACTATTTGGCATAGTAGATTCTGTTCCTCTGTAGTGGATTAGTACGTCCTCTTTGGCTGCTGTCCCAGGCCCCGCTGGTGACATCCTACCTCACACCTCTTTCATGCCTTTATGGCAGGGCTTTAACCTCACGGATAAGAGCTGACTGATGTTGAAAATGCACAGGCACTCTCCCCAACGCAAACACACAAAGAACCATTTATGCTTTAGCGTCGCATCTGCATGGAGGTCTTTACTGGGAGAATTGCTGATTGTTAGTTTCTGCCTTTCACGGTTCTGACTGAGGCAAAGGAGAGGCGAGCATGTGATAAGTTGCATAATGGAGCCTGCATGGGTATTTCATTGATTACATTCTGACTTGCGCCCAGGCATTCCAGCATATTTCTCACTGAATGGTTTTGTTTTCTAGCACAGATGCTTTGTGTTTTGGTGTAATGTCTTAAAGAACTAATGTTGCATCACCACAGCTTCATAGCTGAGCTGTTTGTTATATCTGCCTGCCCATAAATAACAATGGAAAAACTGGATTTAAAAAAATTTATCTTAAGGCACATGTGGCTTTTGCAAGACAATCCATTTCTTCAAAGAACATTTTTAGTGTAATTAATGTTTTTGTCCTGTTTAAATGGGTAATTTATATTTTAATTTATATTTAGATTTAGGATGTTAATTGCTGTAAGTGGGGATTGGATTTTATAATAAATGATCACTTGGCAAAGGCTTGAAGAGTGATAGTTCCTTTTTGCTATAAGGCAGAGGTTTTTCAAGTTTTTCATTTTTCAAGTATATATCATTTTATAAATGAGTCCTGATGTTTACAGTGTAATGCCATTAAAATCATTATTACTGTACTTCATATATACATAAAGTAAACTACTGTTCAAATTTTGGGTCTATAAGTTTTCTCTTTTTTTTTTTTTTTTGTTTTTTGTTTTTTGTTTGGTAATTTGCAATTTAAAAACCATCTTCTATGTTAATATATTTTAAAACGTATTTTATTCTTGTGACTGTAAAGCTGAATTTTCAGCAGCCATTACTCCAGTCTTAAGTCTCACATGATCCTTAAGAAATCATTCTCTGTGCTCAAAAAACATTTCTTAATATCAATATAAAAAAACATTTTGATGCTTAATATTTTTGTGTAAACACATTGAATAAAGTAATAAAAAAGAGCATTTGAAATCGAAATCTTTTGTAACATTATAAATGTTGTTACTGTCACACTTGCTCAATTTAGTGTGTCCTTGCTGAATAAAAGTATTAATTTATTTAAAATTAATAAAAATTAATTTCTTTATAAATTTCTTTTAAAAGAGGGACAATGAAACATTTCGTTTGTGACTTTAGCTTTGAATAAAGATAACCCTTTTTTTTGTTTGTTTTTATTACAGAAATTACCTTTTATATATATATATATTAGTATGTATAATTTTTTTTTCTCTTGTCACCTATATTCAAACAACTTTTTCTTTATTCTTTATACAGTTTTTCCCATTGCTGCTGGAAAAGTGGAGCATAAAAGGCCTGACTTGGTTACCCATAGCTGGATTATGAGTTCTGCAAGTTCAAGGAAGGTGGAGACCCCCACAGGCCTGAACTAACCTCCACTGTCTTAAACATTATGGCCTCAGCCCAACCATACTGGGATCAACACCATGACCACGACACCATGGATAAGTGAGTGTGAATGCAGTCCTCAGCTGTGGCTGTGTTATATATTGAGAGAAGCAGAATTGACACCTTCCATTTGTGTCTTTTGTAGGCTGTTTTTTGGATTTGGTTCGGAGTCCATGGACTACAGCTTGAGAATGTATCAGCAAAACTCCACAAACGTGGGCTTTGAAAGTAAGTGAGTTGATACTGAATTTTATCAACTATATCACAATCTGGTCACCCTCTGTTCTCGAAGCCTTTTTGCGGATGTTTCTCAGGAAGCGCAGAAGGTTATAGGAAGTGTATGATTGTCCTTTGCTCTGCTGATAACTGAATCCTTTGATAAACTCACCACGTTGAGGCTGACACCATTTTAAGAGATGGAGCCATTGAAAAATATCTCAAATGAGGTGTCATGTTAGAGGGTTTGTGCTTAAATCCTGTGTTATTTTTACTTCACAGGAAAGACGTCTGGCTCCTGTTCTCCATGTCTGTCTCCCAAGACTCCCAATCCTACACAGCTGCTGTTTTCTTCTCAGTGCCACCCACCTGCGGGAGACCAGGTGGTTCCGTCCTTACAGAAACTGTCTGTTTATGAACACATACCCCCTTGTTCGCCCAGGAGAACAACTAAGCCCCTCCCACCACTCCCAGACATAGGCGACCTGTCCTCCGATGAAGCAGAAGACGACGAGGTGGAGTTTTTCTCCAACACCTCTGAGAGCCAATGTCTGGTGCCTAAAACCCCATCCTTCCAGTACGGCTTGCCAGGGAGGCGCAGTTTTCGGGGAAACGGTCAAATAAACTTTGCATATCACGAAGGACCTCAGTGGGAGCAGACGGTAATACAGAACCAAGACAGACCCCAGCGCCGACTGCATCGCTCCCATTCTGGCCCTGCTGGATCCTTCAGGGCCGCCAACTTCAGACCAACCGGCATTCACCATTCTCCCCACAGCCCCCCGCAGGAGCAACCCGAAGTCCCGCCTCGCGTCCCAATCCGTCCTCGCTTCAGCGAGAGCACGGACAGCAGGTGGCCGTCAGCCGATGACTTTGATTCAGACAAACCCCCTAAAGTGCCACCAAGGGAGCGTCTTCCTCAGGTCATACCGCGTGCTATCAGTCCAAAAAGTCTCCCGATTTATGTCAACGGGGTAATGCCTCCTACTCAGAGCTTTGCTCCCTATCCGGAGTACGTCAGTAAGGCTCAACACAAGCAGAGCTGTGAGGGCTTGCCGACTCATCGTAGCCCCTGTATTCTGCCCATCATGGAAGATGGGAAGAAAGTCAGCAGTACCCATTACTTCCTCCTCCCTCATCGGCCTGGGTACTTAGACAAGTTTGAGAGGTTTTTCAAAGAATCAGACTCATAGTGATTATTAGTGACTGAATGGTTAGAAATAAGGAAGGCTGGATATAAACTATGTTGTTTGACTGAACTGATTCTTCAGTGTTACGAATTACTGGTCTGTTTAAGGATTGGATAAGTATGTCTTTGGACTACACACAGAGAAAAACAAAAAGAATTGGTTTAACACTGCTGGAAACTGCTGAACAGCTCTGAAAGTGTGCTTTGTTGGAATGGATGCATGATTAATCAAAATGAAACCGAAGTTGGGATTTTGACTTGAACAAAAGATTTTACAGATTTTACAGTCTCCCTGTGGTTTTCTGCCAAAATAAAATCTGTGGTAGATAGTTTAACAGTTGAAAATGAAGAAATTAAGACATAAATTAAGCCATAAAAATTAGTATTTTAATTTAAAATAAAATACAAATATTAGTAATAATTGCATTCTATTTCACAGTGAACTATTACAATAGTAATATTTATTGTTTTGCTTGTACTATTGTTATTATTTAGTGATATTGATAAGCACAGCAAACCTGGAGCTTTTATTTTTTATTTTATTTTTTTTAAACTGCATTTTAAATTACAATTGGGCTGTTTCCCCTGAATCGTGCCGCCCTATTTATTTATGTCCATGTTCTTTGTTGTACTATTTCCTTGCTGTATTGTTAAATTAGAGTGTGCAGTATCCTTGAATGAAGGAATAGGATGAACTGTTACACTGTTAACACTGTGTAACCAGAGTATAAGCTGGTCTTATTTTTTTCTTCCCCTCTCTGTAACATAGAATAGTAAAGTTGCATGTTTTTTTTTCCTATTAAGACATTATACACCAACAGTATAAATTCATAAATTGCTGAAAAATGACAACTGAGTGTAAGACTAGTATTAGCAATAGCACTCACCTGAATTCAGATAATTAAGAGCTGCCAACTTTTATTGGTCGAGGACTATGCCATGTGATTTACATCTATGAGAAGTGTGATGGTCAAAACTCAGTGTCAGTACTAATGTAGTGGCATAAATTGAAATTACTGGGCCTTTGCATTTTGCTTTCTTTTTTGACCATTCAGATGTGAGACAAATAAATCCATTTATCATTTGATTTTTAAAGAATGACACTTATAGTTGTATTTTTCCAAGTGAAAATGGATTCATTTGTGTTAAAGCCTTTTTTCTTTGGTCACGTCTGTTACAAGGGCAGAAATGCCACTACCTTGCTGTTTGGTGTGCAAATGCAGGACACTTGGTGTAAAAGGGTAGTGTTGTGTTTTTTTTTTTTTTGTTTTTTTAATTTTTTAATACCATTTACCATGAAGTTATAGACGCCCAGAACTAGTCCTGGCCTTGTGTTTCATGTATTTCTTACCAAACGCTGAGCACACTTGTTGTTGTTTTTATTGTGGTTAGACTTTTTATAATCTTGACATTATCAGACCAGTAACTCTTTACGTTTTCAGTTACTTATGTTTTGTCCATCCAACAAAATGACTTGGATATTTTCTGTGTGAAGGCTAATGTTAATTGACTTTTTCTTCTGCCGAGGAAACATGCACTTCTAAAATGTACAGTATTGGTGTAGTTTTTCACACCAGACTATTTAAATAAAGTAACTTATTTATACACAGATTTCTTGAATTATTTTAATTGCGTTGTGTTGAATTGATCATATCCTGGGGTTTTAAATGAACTGATCACGGCAAACCTTGTCATATCAAAGGATAAACCAAGATGACAACACTTACCTCTCTCTCTATATACGATCAGTGGATGATTCACTTTTTTTCTGTTCAAGCCAGTCTGTTCAAGTCAAGTCTGGTTTATCAGTATGCGAGGTGATATCAGCTTTATTGTGAATGCTGTGTCTTTATGCTGTTTGCTCAAAGCTGTGATAATGAGGAAACTGTTAAGCTTTTGAAACTAAAGCCAGAGTCACTTCCTTTAAAATACGACCACATCAATGTGCGAAATGTTACAGGAAAGTGGAATATTTCTAAAGTAAGCTGCCCTCAGTGAGTCACCGGTGTGGTTTCTGTTGTGGACTCCAAACTAAGTTTCCCTTAGTGTAGCTGTCAGATCATGTGTATGACCACATAACTACCGAAGGCAGCAAACAGTGTATATTTACATGCATTTTCCTGTTAACTAGCTGTAACAGTCTTCGTTCAAGCAATAACTAAAAGCGCTGAATATGAAACTAAACGTTATACCATTTTAAAGCACGCTGCGCCATCTACAGTTTATGATTAGTAATAAAGCGTTTTGAATTCTGTGAGTCTTCTAAAAACAGTCGAGTAGCGCCATCTCTTGTTCCAACGAGAACAGAGAAAAATAATTTCCTACTTGTAGCTTTATTTCTACCATGTCCTATGCCACCAGCTATAGTCGTCCATACAAATCAGTGATCTATTATGTATTTAGTGTTATGTGAATTATCCTTTAAATGTTAATTTTCATCTACTGTATGCTTTTAATAGTTAGTATTTTAATATTAAGTATGAATAAATATTAAGTATCCTTTTTTCAGCCATTTCAGTAAGCGATCGGAACCTCTAAAGGACACTGATGTGGGCCCCTTTCAGTCTTCGGGCCCTTCGCGCTATATCCCCCTTTTCCACCCAGTGTGACACCCCTAGGCTATCATTTGCCGTAACATAAAAGGATTGGGCAACTTTGTCCTTTCATATAAAATGAGTTTGCCAGAATAAGAACGTTTGTCTTAAGCAGACAAAACATGGAAGGGCAATATCGGGATTTGCAGCATCTTCTCTTGCTTGGAACTAATGCCAGCACGACTTCCAAATGTTTGCATTGGATTGGTCTGTCTATAGGCTAAACGCTTTATCTCGACTATTACAGACCGTTATCGGATATTTTCACTCTGGGACTAAAAATCATAGCTATGGGCGATTGATGAATTTCTATAACGGCACTGAAAACTTAAACTTATTTCGAATTATGCTGCATCTTCGCCACTAGGTGTCAGCACATAAAAATAACTGAGTGCACGTTGGTGTTTGCGTTTGTCCTGCAGGTGCACGGGTTTGACTCACCATGCACTTGCACACTCTCTATCTGCGATGGATTCCAGGTACTACTCAAGTTACGAGGCATTTGGAGGACAAACGTTAATTCTACAAATCTACTTGCAATGCTTTTGGAAAACGTCACAATCACATATGTACACATAAGGTAGGAACAGCCGGGGCTAGTTGTCACACGGGAAACTAACTCTTAATGTCTTAAAACAAATAAATAGCTTTAAGACATTTCCTACAGCTATTTATTTGTTTGTTTGTGAATGGTATTATACCAACAAGGTTGACTTGTATTTTTCCATTTATTATTATTATTATTATTATTATTATTATTAAGAATCAGGTTTTTAATGTGTGATCTAGAAAGTGACTTTCAAAAATAAACCTACCCTAAGAATATTTGAGTGAAATCTTGCTCTCATACTTCCTCCTCCTGATTCTATTTTTTCATGTTGCATGCCCACTTTGTGTACAATCACAACATGTATTCATGTCGTTGAGGTTAATATGTATTGCTAAAGGCATAATTAGGCTATTTATTTTACTGTATTCAGTAATGATAACATTCATCGCCACGTCAGTAACGTACCATTTCTACGAATAAAACACACTTAAGGCCACTGTGCATATTAGATTTTTTTTCTTTATCCAGTAGATGGCAGTAAAACATTGTTTTATATTTTAAATTCTGATTCTGTAGCATAGTAAAAAATGGACGCAAGGAAATGAGCAAGTATTAACAAATAAAGTTGAACTTTGCTCAAAGCTTGCTATTATATTATATTATATTATATTATAATTAACAATTCGCTTTGTTTTACGTCGTTTTGTTGTGTTTTATTGTTTTGTTTACATTTTCAAATAAACCTTTCCCTAAGAAGTGTTGTAACATTTTTAAACCCATTTTAATCTGTTACAAATGAGAGTGATAATCGAATATCTGCTGGATATTATGCTACAAGTGAAATTAGAAGCTTAGAAGCAAAAGTAATCGTCATCCCTGTATCACTGTAAAAATGTTACTTGCTGATGCTTCGTAATTATTTGTGAAATTTACTAGCAATTTCTGAGTGTAATTTGGTGTAGAAACAATTTTGTTTCAGCTAATTTCAAATTGGTCAAACTGATGTTGTTAACTTACTCTGTGAGTTATGACACTATCTGTTCTGCCCTAATCAGACTTAAAACAGTTTAATCAGTGTCAGTTTAACTGAATTATAGCTGTTTCGCCATGCAAACTCCACAATAAAAACAAACTCTATTTAGAATGGATGTACTTAAAGAGTTAGTTTAGCCAAAAATGACAATTCTGTCATCATTACTCAACCTTAATCTCTGTGGAACCCAAAAGACGATATTTTAGTTACCATTGACTTCCATTGTAGGGACAAAAACAAAAATAAATCAACCAGCCAACCAACCAAACAAACAAACAAACCCAGACATTTCTCAGGTTAGAAATGATATGAGGATGGCTACATTTTTGGGTGAACTATCATTGAGACTTCAACTTTAAGACCATGTGGAGTATACATTGTATAATGACTAATATATTAAAACTACATTTACATGGTAAAAATGTGGAGATTAATTTCAATAACATTTGTAATATGGGAAGTCAAATTGATCTAAACCTTTAGACCCCTATTTTAACTGTCAGTGCATTAATCATTTGAAACTTTTTAATCCTCTAAAGTATTGATCACACTTTAGTTTGGAGACCAATTTGCACTGTTAACCAAGTATTAACTGTACAACTTTTACCTAAAGTTAAAGTATGAGATAGGATTAAGGGATCTAAAATATGATCATGCAGAATAGGCCATTAATATGTGCTTTATTAGTAATAAATACCCAATATGCTACAACTGTGTTAATGCTAATAAGCAATAGTGAGAATTTGTCCCTAAACTGAAAGTGTTACCAAAATATTTCTACATAGTAGTGGGAAACTGACATTAAAACATTCAAATAAAGCAAAGTCAATGCATGCATTAAATAGAGAAGCACCAGAAGCCATCTCACACTGTTAATCACCTATTGTGCCAAATAAAGACTGAAGATGTTATTCAACCATACAACGTCATTATCATGCGTTCTGTTTGTGTGTGAAAAATCTGCAAATGAATAGAGACTTCAGATAATTATTTAGCAAACAAAATGCATCTTGCATGGTGGATCTGCAGTTCTTGATCAACAAAATGCAGACATTGATCCCGGAGGTGGCTCTGCCCCGCATGAAGGTCTCATGCTCTTCTGGATTCCAAGGCTGTCTGTTCCAGTCATAATCATCTATGAACAAACAACTTAGAGATGCTGGGATGACCTGATAACACTCTGAGAAGCGCAAAAAAATACACCACCGTACTAAATTAGCTATGTTTACAACGCCTTCGCAAACACAAGACTGTGTGTTTAGTTGGCTGTTCGCAAAAGTAAGTTTTAAGACACAAGTCCTGTCTCGATTGCTATATTCACATTGCATCTGGTGATTTCTGCCTTTACGATGTGAAAAAATGTGATTTTGATTCAAAAGTAAAAAAGAGATTTTTACTTTTTCAGACCACATCCTGCCCCATGTGATAAACTCCAAGTCAAATATCTCACGATTATAATTTTTAAGGTTAGCCAAAATGTACTTAATTCATTTAACAATCTTGACTCTGAAGAACATAATTTTATTTATTTTACAGTCTTAATTTAATATCTCAAAATTAACTTTTTAAGGTTATTCAAGAAGGTAAAATATGTATTTATTTAATTATAAATCTTGACTGATACCTCCAAATCATTTTTAAAGGTTATTTAAAATTGTAAAACAAATATTTTATTTTTTACAAAATAAAGTTTGAGATATTTAAATATAAATAGTACCTACACCATAACTCTCAACTCTAAAATAAGAACTAAGGCCTTGAGTTTTGAGGAATTTAGGAATTTTTTCTTCTTCAATTTGATTTTTTTTTTTTTTTTTTTTTTTTTTTTTTTTGTGGGTTGTTTCATTTTGGTTTATTTTTACTAATTATGTTTGACTTTATTGTTTTAATCTTTGTATATGTTTTCTTTTAAATTGTGAAGCACTTTGGGCAATACAATTGCATTAAAATGTGCTATATAAATAAATAAAAGTTGAAGTTGAAGTTGAAGTTGATTATCATTTGAACTAATATTTGCGTTTCAGTGTATAGCTGTAACCTCCACGCCACTGGACAGTGAATGACAAATTGAGACAAATTTTGCAGAGTAATTTGATTTGATTCATTGTTGATGCCCTGTTTAATGCATGCCAACCCACTCCGAATAATTAGGGTAAAAATAGGGATTAAATCAATGTTTAGGCTTTCTAGAAATATTGGTATAGTTTAACAATCACTTTTTATATTTTGTCGTTACTGCCATAATATTGTGTGGCTGAGCTCTACATATCTAATCATAAAACTGATAATTAAAAAATGACTTCAAGTGAAATGAATAGATTAAACATCAAGGTTCCACTCTTGGTGTTAAAGAAAGGAAGTACTCATGTGGTAAAGCTGAGGTCGCATATGTCTTTCAGTCAAAGTTTTGGAGTTAATAACAGGAACTGACAAGTCATTTGATCAAGCTTGGACCCTACATCCTTTTATGCACTCAATTTTTCATAACTCTTCATGAGCCTTTTTTAAAAGAGCAAGTACACACGCAAGGGGCAAAAGTCACAGTTAAGGAGAGCCACAAGGGGCATCAAATGATTCTCTTCATGCACTAGTCTTTAGATTGATTTAGTGAAACCAATTGGGGCAGCATGTAAAATCGGGGATGTTACTTTCATCTACATGAAACAGACCTCTTTCTTCTCTGACATTTTCTGGGAAGGTCCAGATAAACTGATTATGGCAAAAAACAACCAGTCTATCACATGCTGATAAACCTTGAGACATGTCTTGTTAGAGGAGGTAACCTCACGCTTAAGCTACTGAACCTTCACCATCCCGCTAAACACAGAAGATGATACTGTATCATAACATTTTTCTGTAGAGTCAATTTAGGTCAATCATGGGACATACACTTTAAGAAATGCTGGGTAAAATATGGACAAACACAGCGACTGGGTTGTTTTCAACCAACGGTTGGGTTAAATGTTTAACCCAACCTTCTGGGTAGTAACCCAACCGCTGGGTGAAAACAACCCAATAGCTATGGACCCAATTTGTCCATATTTTACCCAGTGCTGGATTGTATTGAACCAAGCATTTTTTTAGAGTGTAGTTTTTCCTATTCAAAAATACACAAAAAATGCAATTCTCTCTTACAATGATACTTGAACACCTTTTCTTTGATGAGCATGTTTTTAAGTCATTAAGTCTCTGAACATATCAGATAATCTAACCTTTTTATGAATACTAGTTCAGGTGGTAAAATGTCATGTGGTATGACCCAAAAGGGTGATGATATTTGTAAAATAATGACATTTGCAAAGAGCAATTTTACTTAAATTTTTTTTTCCAAATGTTTTTGAAAATAACGATTACGTTAAAAACATAACATTTTCCTCACAACTTTAATAAATCTTATAGTGTACATGTACACTATAACATTTATTAAATGGTTAGATCACATAACATTTTAAAACCTTACTTGAAAATGGTATCAAAACAAAAAACGAATGAATACTGCACACAAAATAATCATGAATAAATCTTTTTTTGACACATTTGGAAGTACTGATAGTGTGTGTAATTCGTTCATTTTTGTGTTGATTTTTGACTTGTTTTTGGTCGTTTGTCCTAAGCAACTATCAGTCACCTTAGGCTGCTTGTGTGCGAGGGTATTTGTTGATTAATTGGTTGAAATATTTTTGTTTTTTTACAATAATTTATTTCCTTTTTTTAAATTGTAGATTATGCATCATTTATGTGTCATTGACCCAAAAACACTTGTGGATTGGCCATGACAGTGCATGATTTTTACTCCCCACCCAATGGACAATCAAATTTGTCCTTGACCTACATAACTAGTCTGTTACTTGTCGGAATTGTATCTTAAATGATATGACTTGCAGAATCTAGAGTTCATCCAAAATGTGTCAAATGCCCCCATAATACTTAATTCTGAGTTCTTATTTCCTAGATTGTTCATTTAGGGTCAATACATAATGATATTTACCAGGTGATGAGTGACACAGTGATCCCAGATCAGCTCATAGAAATGCCTGCCCTTGACCCCTGGTTTGTATGTAGTAAGTAGTTAATAGTCTCAGTGTATTAAGGTTTAAGGGAGAAAGAAACACCCCATGCAGCATGACCTTCCTGGTCACGACCTATTGATGCTCACACATGTCCCCCCATCAGCCTTCACAGCACTCACCAGCACATGAAAGAGTTCATCAGAGGGGAGGTATCGTGTGAGAGGATGAGACACAAGAGTTCATAGTGCAGTGCTTTGGTGCTCCTTGACGAGATCACATGCTTGGCATATGGAGGCATCCCGAGAGCCTTCATGGTGCATTTTATGTCTGAATAAAAGATGGGAGGAGAGAGAATAATATATCTGTCGTTGGACCAAACTTTAAATTCCATTATTTTATTGTGAGATCAGAGTTTTCAACTCTACCTGCGAGGGAATAACACCGCTGTATTAAATAAAAAGTGTAGCGTTTAAATGGTAAATTTTAAAGTAATATTTTATTGAATTAAATGTATGGTAGTTCAAAAATAGTTGCATTCTTCATTGTTTATTTTTGTGATTAGAAACCAGGGTCACATTATCAGCTCCTTCCACTTAACGATACGATACCTCAATTCAACAGTATTTATTTATTATATTTATTTATGGTATTTTATTAACCATAGTGACAGAGTATTACCTTTTATTTTCTTGTGTTTTTGCCTGAAATATGTTTTGACTTAACTACCAAGGTTTCATTTATTTGGTTAAAAATACATTAAAAAAATCATATTGCGAAATCTTATTACAACTTAAAATAACTGTTTTCTATTTTAATATATTTTAAAATGTAATTTATTCATGTAATGGAAAGCTGAATTTTCAGCATCATTACTCCAGTCTTCAGTGTCACGTGATCCTTCAGAAATCATTCAAATATGCTGATTTGATGCTCAAGATACATTTTGTTGAATACAGTTGTGCTGTTTATTATTTTTTGTGGAAAACATGATACTTGTTTTCTACATTCTTTCATGAACAAGAACAACATAAATATTTCTTGTAACAATGCAAACATATTTAATGTCACTTTTGATTAATTTAATACATCCTTGATAAATAGTACACTGTAAATAAATTTGTAAAAAATAGGGCATGTACTTTTTCTGTATTAATTTCTGTATTGATTTTGGTTTTACCTGTGTTTTGAATTTTGCATTTCATTGTGTTGTGCTTTAGGGTTAACGGAAATGTCTGTAAAATTAATGATACACACACACACACACACGCACACACTCAATACTGAATTATACAATATATATATATTTACCTAATTATAATTTAAATTACTAGTTAGTACCTGGAAAGGCTAGATGTGTTATTTGCAATAGCTGAGTTAAATCAAAAAGCCCTGAAAAGCTTTTGTACCAGACCTCATCTGTTTTGATAGTTATTTTGAAGTATCTCAGACAATCAGCGCTTACATTCGTCTAAGCTACTGTGCTGTGGAACTGGGTAGGAATGCCTGTGAGAAAGACGGGACTACCTCACAGACATTCCTTCCCTTGCTTTCAGTGATGTATGGGGACAAAATGTCATTACCAAGCCAGTGATTTAACACCGTTAAATGCTTCCAGCTGGAATGTTATTCTGCCCCAATGCTAAAAGTGTCATGTGGAACTCAACCTTAGTCTGCTGGGCTTTGTGTGATCTGGTGCACCTGCTCTCTTTTCCTCTGCCTTGCGCTCTTTGCTTGCTCTCCTTCTCTTGCATTCATGCTTCAGATATGCAGCTCTGTGCTTTCAGTTCTCTTACTCTTCTTTTTAGTGTCCACAGGACAGAAATGGGTTGATTTATATGTTGTAAATGTTGTTTTCGATTGTGTGTCTATTTCTAAAAACCTTTACTACATAATTAATAGTTAACTATGATTGCAGAACCATATACAGTCATGGAATCTCATCCAGTATATGTTATGAAGCCAACACTTTTTGCTTGACTGTGTATTATGGACATTATAAAGTGGAGTGACATCCTGGAGTAAAAAACTGAAAGAATCCTGAAGAATTACATTTTTGGTTCTTTATCGCCATCTAGTGGCAATCCTATAATTTGTCACTCGTGGATAACGGAGACCTGCTGTATATGCAGCATGGTTTACACATTAGACAGTGACCACACGTAAATCAACATACATTTACATACATGTCGCGTAGATTTTCTTTGTATTATTGTAGAGAAAGAAGTCAAAGAAGGGCATTCAGGAAATATTTAGTTTTCAGCAATTTTCAGCGGTGTGTCTTTTAATGCAAGCACATGCAACCTAATTAGAACTTTTTGTCAAGGTTTGTATTGCTTTCATGCAGTAGACTTAAAATAATTTTCTAAACTGATTACTTACTTGCTGAACAAAATATATTTTAACAAAATATTACATGTGCAATGTGAAAGTGAAGTGACACATTAAAGCAATAAATCTTTGAAAAGTGATGATTATTTTCCAGAAAACTGGGTTGTGAATGTAGACGTTTAAAAAATAGGAGATAGCCTATATATTCTATACAGGTTGAGCACAATTAAAATACTAGAATTTACCTTAGCTTCATCTCATTTCTATACGTATTCGGTGAAGTCTTTGCCCAAATAAATCGTGCCAACAACAGTTCTGTCTTACTTTATTTACTCCGATGCCTGCAAGAGACCTCAAAGGCGTTCAAGCTACCGGTCCCTTGGGATGTAACATGCTTAGTCATGTGGAAGTATATATTAACCAGCAATGCACACAAATTAACGATGCCATTGTCAACAACAAAGCGCAGCTTTCAAGTCATTACTGCCTGTCTGTTCTTAAAGTTGAATGCCAGTGTTTGATGTTCTTAAGCATCCCTTTGCACACATACACAGGATGCCTAAACAATCACTGCTAATCTAAAGGTTTGGCAGTGGCTAATCATGGGACTGTATAAGTTATAATTTAATGCGAATCTTCCTGACTTGTAAAACATATGTTAGTAGAGTGCGATTTGGACGGTCAATATATGTTCATATTGATGAATGTGTTATAATGAATCATTATCTGATGCAAGAACTTAAGAACTATTTCAGGTGACACTTTAATAACTTTCAAATATAACGTTATTTATAGAATTATTCAAATAAACTAATATGTAAATAAATGTTCTGAAATGTTTATTGCTTTTTGAATGTAAATGAATCGCTGATATTAAGCATAATAACTAATATTATTAATTATTATTGAATTTATTTTATTAGGCGTATTTGCCGTTCATTAGCCTCACATTTTTAAAAAGGCTGTGAAAATTGCTCTGTTTTCTTTTTTTCGTTTAATCTGAAGACTGGCCATTTGTTGGTTTTTGTATCATTTATGAGGCTCCTAATTATTTGAATCTAGTTTTTTTCTTCTTATTCGCAATAAGAATCTTTTTAAAAGACATACTGTTCTGCTTATTGATTTTTGCAGTTTTGACTGTAATGAGCTTTTCTTTGGTTTGCCTTTGTTTGGTTGTTTGTGGTGAGATGTTTAGGAGAGTGATGTTGAATTAAAAAAGATTAAAACGACTACTAATAAAACAAATCATTGAAGTGCTCCGTCAATTCCCGGTCTTAGTTATACAGGGAACAGTATTAGCTTATCTGTGCTTCAATTCAAAGTTCTATAGTATGGTATAACAGAACAAATGAATTAGTACAAACACAAGATTTGTTTTAATTGACGGACTAGGTAAACTGCTTGTGTTTTCGTTCAATGGAAAACATCTATATGAGTTGCACAGTTTTGTTTGTAGAATAGGCCAAGTATAGCTACATTTGAAAGTCTATTAATGAACAAAACTTATCTAGGCTATACTTTGATATGAATAAGTAAAAATTAAAGTAGAATTTTAGGCTATATAGCCTAAACAATTGCTGTTTTAGTAGCTTATGACTTGTAGGCCTTGCCAACAAATGGCAGTCGATCGATCAAGTGTTTGCATTGTTTTCTGCTCAAAGGCAATCTGATGAAGTGAATGAAAAGCTAGGCACTCCGCGTGTGCGTGCCTGTTTGTCTTACCCTCTGCTTTTTGTGATTGGTCGAAAAAACTTGCTTGTTCCCCTCCATGCCCACATGAATAAAAGAAGACTGCGAGAGCCTATCGCCGCGCGCGACACCCCTCCTACACCGCGCGCTAAAGTTATCCACTTCAACTACTCCCAACCCCTAAGCAGACTTTGTCATCCAAAACTATCAGACCTTTTAAGAAAACACTGCAAAGAATTAAGTAACCTTTGTTCATTCGAGAGCGTTTGGAGTACCCCCTCCCTGGCGCGCGCTGCATCTTGTTCTTGCGGTAGTAATTTTGCTCATGACCCCCTCCGCACGAAACGACAGTGTTGATCTTTGTTTGATTTTTTTGAGCTTTCACATCCCCGCGATAGTGTGGCTGGATAACTATTTTTTTATTTCCCCCTTTTTGAAAAGAGGACTTAAGTGAATTTTAGTTAAGGAAACATTCATCAACAAGTCTGGACTTGCTTTCGCAGTTTAAACATCAGACTTATTGTGCCTCGTCATTTATTAAAAGTAGAATGTCATCTTTACCGGGAACAGTACCGCGAATGATGCGACCGGCTCCAGGACAGAACTATCCCCGCACTGGATTCCCCTTGGAAGGTTGGTTGGACAGGTGTTAGGGTACTTTGTTTTGCTGTAATTAGTTGTTGTAAATAATACCAGGCCTACAGATTTCTTAAAGTCAAAAAGATTTTTAAAGAGCTTAAAGTGTATATTACACTTATGAGTACATCAAGTTCTCAACTGAATTAGGCTATATGCGGCACGCAAATGTGCGATTGGCATTTTCGCTTCAAGTTTAAATGTGTGTGTGTGTGTGTGTGTGTATATATATATATATATATACATATAAATGGATTATTGCTTTATCACATTTTAATGAGCAGAACGCGTGTGCATTTTGTGTGCATATTAGGTGCACCAAGAAATAAAAAAAAAAAAGACTTTTTCCAGGGCCATGTTGTTGCTGACAATGTTCGTGTTTTAGTGGTTCTAATAAACCTTCCAAATACAAAGCCTGTCACTGTAAGATTTGTTGAAGTGATCTAGTGGCGCAAGTGAATCCAAAATGCACTAAAGACACATATTTGAACAACACCGGCTGCAAAAAATAATGAAGCATAACGCATCTAGGCCGAGAGGACCACTCAAGAGCAATCTGTTAAATTACATTAAGCAAAATTCTCTGCTAGATTTTCTTTCATTAATTGACAGGAAACACAATTCTTAGCGCATCTCAAGACACCCATGAATGGTGAACAATTTGCCAGATTCAAGTTAAAATTTAATTTTTTACTTTTTTTTTTTTTTTTAAATTAGAACAATAAAACAATTATTTATTAGGCCTATTGTATTTTTGTAACAGATTGACTAGTTAAACTAAAAAGTGTGGCTACTATTCCTTCTGGTGTTTTTTGGTGTTCGTATAGCCAATCAAAGATAAAATTATTATCGTTATTGTTTTCAATCCTACTTTTGAGAAATAAAATACGTATTTAACTGGGCAAAATGGAAGTCTGAATTTTGAGTGAAAGCTAGCCAAAGTTAGATTTAATTCCCATTTCTTTACTGCAGTTTCAACTCCTCTGGGTCAAGGTCGAGTGAATCAGCTTGGCGGAGTATTCATAAATGGCAGGCCTTTGCCAAATCATATCCGCCACAAAATAGTTGAAATGGCTCACCACGGCATCCGTCCCTGCGTGATCTCCCGACAACTTCGCGTTTCCCACGGTTGTGTGTCCAAAATCCTCTGCCGGTATCAAGAAACTGGCTCGATACGTCCTGGAGCAATAGGAGGAAGTAAACCCAGAGTAAGTATATCTTATTATTATTATTATTATTATTATTATTATTATTTTCATTTTTATTTATTATTATATACATGATGTTTTTTGTATTCTTTTTATTTGCAAACCTAATGAAATATTTCATTTTAAATTGTTTGAGAAAAGTTGATACGTAGCCTATTAAAAGTAAAAACGTTATGTAGAATTTGTACTAAAATTTGTTCTACTGTCTTTTTTCTTTTCACTCATACTTTCTTTCTCTTCGTATTTTCGCATTTTCTCGCCTTTTCAATCAAACACAAAAGCAGGTGGCAACACCTGACGTGGAAAAACGAATCGAAGAGTACAAGCGCGAAAATCCCGGCATGTTCAGTTGGGAGATTCGGGATAAACTGCTGAAGGACGGTGTGTGTGACAGAAGTACAGTTCCCTCAGGTGAGGCCTCATCTGGTAAGCAGCCCCTTTTTTTTATCATGTCCACATCACCTATCTCATACCTCCAGCGTCATTTTTTATCACAATAATTTTGTAATTTTGTAGTCTCGAACAAACTGAATTGAAAATAAAAGTAGTGATTGATTAGTTTATTATTACTATTGTTATTTTATAGGCTAATAACTATATTAATTATAAATTACGGATATAATTTATTATTATTATTATTATTATTATTATTACTACTCAACTATAATTATTTTGTTCACTGTGTCCTTTTATTGATTTATGTTTAATTATCCCATCAGTAAGTTCTATCAGCCGGGTTCTTCGTGCGCGGTTTGGCAAAAAAGACGATGAGGACGACTGTGACAAAAAGGATGACAGTGGGGAGAAAAAAACTAAGCACAGCATTGATGGCATACTGGGAGACAAAGGTAAATCATTTAAATTTTCTTTTAATCGTATGCAGAAAAATAAACTTTGCGCTTGAGTTTATTGGGGGTTTGCTCTGCATATTAAATCGTTGTATGCTTTTTGTGTCGGTGCTCTGCGTCCTTCCCAATCGCTTGCGATTTCTCTGCTTGTTGAACTGTCATTTAGTCATTTGATGTAGTGTGTATTTATACTGGCTCTGACGGATGGTATTTAGGCCTTGATCTATTTGTACAACAGACTCATTTGACGCTGAGTAAACGGTCCCTTGAAAACGGTAGGCTAACTGACAGATGACCGATGTGGCAATCAATATCAATTACAGCCCATAAGTTCAACATTGCCCGCTGGTTCTCGCGATAATTCGGCACGCTTATTCGCACTTTAGCAGACCTTTCCATCTGGCAACCGGTAGCAATAGTTCCCGTAACAACGCTGTAATAATATACATGATTTTTTAGGTCGTTTCATTTTTTTGAATTCATTTTTACACGCTATTATGAAATTATGCAGTCGTCTATTTTAGCTAATTTTGAATAGTAGTGTCCAGAATGTTAATATTTCGGGAGAAAAATTACTTCAACTAAACAAACAATACGATTGTCTTTTTGAAGTAACACTACAAAACATTGTCGGTTTTGTGACAGTCTTTTTTTTTTTTACACTTGAAGATGAACTTCAGCCCAAAGATCTCTGCTTCACTGAAGCTCTTTTGGAGCGAGGAATCTATGATACAAAGCAAAGCCTAAAAGCACGGCTCCGAAAGAAGGAATGAACCCTTCCTTTCACATTCAAAAATCCGTAAAGGGGGGGAAAACTTTTAACAAAAGGCCAAGAGGGGAACTATAGAGAGATGAATTATTCAATACACCCTGCTGGTAGATAGTTTTGTAATATTATGGAATCGTCTGTTGGAATAGAATGAGATTTGGAGGGTGCAAAATGTTTTATTCTTGTTTGGAAATGCCCACTGCTCTTTTTGGAATCAGTATTGTGTTTCTTAGCTGACGCTCAGAGAGGTGGTTTAGATGTAGGAGGTGCCCTGTTCGTCTTTTACGAGTAGCCTATGTTATTTCAACATTGGTTATTTGTAAGGAATTCGTCGGGTTTTATTTTTTAATTAGCTATATAAATATCAATAAATGATTTTTTTTTTCAACTTAGAAATATTGCAAAATGGCTTTTCTTTGTTCATGAAAAGGATTATGCGTACTTTTCTGCATTATTTAAAGCGGCTTTTAACATAACTGTGTGCACGATTGATCTAAAATTTGTATTGTTTTAGAACACGTTTGTGTTTGTGTATGTGTGCTTGCGAACAACCTCCGTGGACAGATTCACAGGCCAGCAGGAGCCACAGCTATTGGATTATACGGATATACAAAGTGACAATCCGTGATTAGAAATTTCTGCCATTGCCCTAAACGCCGTGCATTAAGAATTTGAATATTTCAGTCTGATGAATGCATGCATATCTGTTGGGATTCATGAATAATTTGTGTAAATATCAGTAATGTTTATTTACATCTCCAAATTCACTCCACGTGTTTTACATTTTGTGAAATGTCTTTTCACATTTTAGCTTTACGGCGTCATGCAAACGAGATGGGGCTAAAATGCAATCTTTTTCCAGACTTAAAAAGATTTTTCTCGGGGCTTGTTTCACTTGATCATCCAACTGGCATTTAATAATGTTAAGACTTATTAGAGTTCGTAATGAAAACGTGTCTTTTGAAAAAGCGGCTGTGTTGGAGATGGGTGTAATAGCTCACAGGCATAGTAAGAAACTTATTTATCCCCAATCAGCTCTCCCTCGCTGAGTTCCAAGCACAACGTTATTTTGAAAGGTTTTAAAGCAGATTAAATTGAGCCTTTTCTTTCTCTTCGCTTTCATCTTTAAACGGCCCTCACTGGCTAGCCTTCGGCACAACTTTATGAGATTTTACATTTTTCTCACACTTGTTCGAATATTTATTTGATAATATTGTTTTATTGTATTTTGGTCTATTTTAGTTGATTTGAAGTACAAACACGTGGCAAAAGAATGAGACCCCAAGCACGCCATTTGTGGACAAATTGAGCAGTTTTGTATTACTATGGGTGTGAAATTATTGAACAAAGAAAAATGACTCCTGGCTTTATAACCAAACACTACTGTTTGCCCATTATCATGCAGGTTTATAACAAAGTTTGGTTATTTAGTGATTTCTGAAATGAGCTATCCCCAGAGGATACCTGTGATTTTGTATTTGTCAGATTTTGCCCCTATTGTTGTGCTCCTATTTTTGCGTGTTCTGACATTCACTGCCCTCTTCAACGCACAGAGCGCACTTACTCGCCCAATAAAATGTCATTTGACCCAGAGAAAAATTTGTCAGCTAATTAATGGGGATCGACTGATTCCCCATTTAGCCTCAGTTGATTAAACCAATTGGCTTTCAGAGACTAATCTAAACGCAAAAGGTCGTTTAAACAAATCAGTGTATTACCTGCATTTCTTAACTGAACTAGGTAAATTACTAAAAAGTTGACTCCTTCAACGCGACCTTAGGGTGGCACTACGCATATTCAATTAACTGGTTAAGTGACCACGCTGAAAGTTTGGCTGGAGAAATCTGACACATTTAAACAAGAGTTAGAATATTTACAGAAGAAACTCATTGAATAAAAACGAATGAAGTGAAATATTCCTTTCCTATATGTTCATTTGGCGGAGCATTCATTTTGAGAATGCTGCAAAAGATCAATTACATCGAGAGAATGAAAAGTGTTGGCACGCGGGTATAGTTCCCAGATATTTGTAGAGAAACGAAAGTTATACTGTATATTTGAGACTTTGAAATAAGCCTCGTTTGAAGAAAAGAGACCATTGGATGAGTCGGGAGACCACTTCAAACAAATCCATCTGGAATGGAGAACGAGAGAGAAAGAGAGAGAGATTTAGTGAAAGTATGGGGAAGTTATTTAGCTATTAATATTTTTCCTCAGGCATCGAGAGTCACTCCATCTGCACTTTCTCGCAGCTATTTGGCTGGGCTGAAATTGAGGGAGACCCAAATGTTGGGAAGAGATAACACAATCATCACAGCCGCGGTCCTGCGCTCTGCATCAGTGTATTAAACTCGGATTAACCTCCCCTTTCCCTACGCTGCTACCCAACACATTTCATTGGAATTTTGGGAGAGGGAGCATTTTGTAAAATTGTATTATTATTATTATTATTATTATTATTATTATTATTATTATTATTATTTCACGTCACACATTACATTACTGATTCATACAAATTAACTGTAGTTAATGTGCAAGTATTTTATGGAGCTTCTGGTAATTATTCATTGTTCTTTTCACTGTAATTAATAAAAATATAATATGTTGTAACGTGGGCACTGCTGTGTAAAGCGTTTCCTGCTATTATTAGTCGTAGTGCTACTAGCTGTAATTAGAATGCGCATAAAACTGTTGTTGGGCAGTAATTATGGACAGTGACAATGGTGCAAATTAATAGAACCAGTCTGGCGTTCGTATAACCAATCTCTTTGCTAGGTCATCGTCTAATGATGAGACTATACTGTGAAATATGCTAATCAGATCATGACACCAGAGCGCCTGTTTAGTGTCAACGGCGTTGCTTTGTAAAACATTTGTAGTGTAACTGAATTACATGCTGGTTAACTTCAGTCCTGCACTTTGCTGAGGAAATTATTTTCCAAACGTTCACCCAGGATGGAGTTCATACAAAAACTTGGCCTGCGCCAAATCCAGGTCCCTAATTCGTGGAACGAATCGAATGTCGGAAAACGTCGAATCCAGTAGTGCCCTTCTGTTCTTCCTTACATCTTTTGACAGCTTTTCTTTTATAAATTCTTACACTGCTCTCTTTGAATTCGTTTTGGGGTAGTTTTGACAGATTATTTGTTTCTATCATTGTATGTGGATTGTTTAATATTTATCTAAGTAATATTTTATCGGATACAACAAAAATAGCCGTAAATATTCGACTAAATGTGTCTAAATAGCGTGTCATCAGAGTCAGTCTACGAATGACATTTGACATTAATTTTTAAAAATGTCGAAAGATTACGTAAGTCCTCTTGAACAGAATATTAATATGCAATTATTTTCAACAGCTTTGCTGACCTGTTAACCTGGGGCGGATCCTTATATGCAATGAAGAGGATTTTGTGTGTTTCAGATGTTTAAGGGAGAGAGGAAGAAAAAAAAATAGAAAGTAGGTGCAGAAAAGTAGAGGCGTCTGGAGGAAATTGAGAGGCTTATAGTCTTTGATCCTTGGGTGCTTTTTCTTATCGGAAACATTTGTGGTGACACCACGACAATGGGAGTTCATCATATTACAGGCTGCCAGTGCTGCTTTCAAGACGGCCTGTCTATTAATTAAAGTATTTCTTGCCATGTGGGACAAGGACTATCTCATTGCACATATTACTATGCGAATGGCTTTTGGATATCTGCTGTTTTTTTGTTTTTGTTTTTTTGGTTAAAGGGACAGTCTCCCATTTCATTTGCTGGAATTCAAAAGTCCACTGCAGAAGACATGTGGATGTTTCTCCTTCGTATAAAAAGGAAGCGCATAATCTTTCTCACTCAAAAACTTTAAAGATCCCTCTCGTTGTCGCCAGAAATAAAATGAAACCAAGTTTTCAATTAAGCACATTTAACATACGGGATGTTTTGGGAAATCAAACAATTAGTTGGTCAAAAATCCATGTCATTCACCGAGATTTGCACTGTGCAGTAGAGTGGGGGGCATCCTGTTGGACCAGAAGAACAAAACGAACAAACGACTGGGGAAAACTCCTGCTGACACCAATAAAAGTATTGGCCTCCGGGCTTCCTATGTAATGTCACAAAAGTGTTTTTGATGCCCTGGACTCGCCATCGCTTTAGTGCTGTACGTTGCTCTGTATAATTGGAAGAGCACGGAACTCTGTGACCCTATAAAGACGTGGATGTTTCGTCCATTAGTCCAAAGAGACGCTAAAATATCATTCAAGTTGGAAATCGGCAAAACGGATTGCTTGCGAACCATTTAATTAAATAATTATTAAATAACTAAATAAAACTAAATTAAACATTTTTTTAATATATATTTCTGAAGCAACGTGTACGTGGCACAATCAGGATATATAAAATATCATGAAACTATCGAATAAAAATAGCATTGCTAATTTTTTTTGACTACCAGCTTGTTAAATAGGCATATTTCATAACACAGTATAGATATAGGATAGGCCTATACTACGCAATAAAGCATACGGAATTAATGGCAAATCTGGCAATTTATATCTATGTATGCTTTAATTGCCCCTCATGGTGATCAATTTAAGGAAACAAGCAAACACTAGCAAACGTTCAACATACGACTAGACTTGTTGATTTTGATCTTATTGTTCGTATCGCTTTCAAATCAGCTTTAATGGCCTCTTTGGGAATACAAATATACCAAAAGATGAGTTACCAAAGTGGAAGAGGGGGGTTGAATCGGGGGAATTGCTGCCCACTCCTTTACCATGGAGTGTTCAGTAGCCATTCCTTAATCCTGCTTTCATTTTTACCGACAAATGCCAAGAATCCTGTCTGGAGACCCAATGGGAGACTGATCAGCTAACAAAAGGGAATCCTTCCACAAAGCAGGAGTGCCAAACGTGGTTCAGGGCACTCATAAACAGACCAAAGGAAAAGTAACCTTTTGCCGATAGATCTTATAACATTTTGAGCACAAATGTTGAGTATCGGTCCACATAAGTGTCTGTGCAAATGAGAATTTGCTCAGGCAGTGTTTATTCACTGCAGGTGTCCGTGTACAAATACCCTAAATAAATACTATCATTGTAGGGTCACTGAGTAGACAAAATTAACGGAGTGGGCTCTGTGGAGAGTATTTGAAAATGCATGTCCAAATAGCCTGTTGACCATAATTTGTGTTTATTTGTTTTAAGTTGCAAGACAAAAAGAATGTTATATTATGGAGTAAATACACATTTATGCTGCATAAATAAAATGTAAAATCAGTGTCTATTCGAATGTAATGTTTTTCAGACATAAAGGTCTTTTATTTTACATTAGTATCTGTTTTTTGCTGGCCTATAAGACAAAAAGTTCTAAATAAAATAGCCTACTTGAATTTAAGCTGCTCTGACTAAAATCCCATCAAGATTTGCATAATGGAGGCCATTAATGATCATTTAGCACATTAATTATTGTAGGAACAAATCTACCATGTGATGTTGAAGAGTTAAGACTATGTTTCAAGGTGCACCTTTATCAGTTTCATTTAAAGAGTCAAGTCCTCCATTCTTCTGTGAATTAACTTTTGTTCCTTCGGCCGTTTGCTTTTTTTGTTTGAGCAAAAATTATTCTGGTGTCTGACAGCCCTCTTTCCTGATTTAAAGATAGTCACTTCAAAAGGGAGAAAGAAAAGGGAAAAGCCAACCGTCTGTTATTTTGTGTCTCTGGCCTCTCTGCGTTGGCTATTCAGGCAAGTTGATGAACTCCTCCAAAAGTTTATTAAGAGGAGCAAAACAATGGCGTCTAAAGCCTTTAGGCAGCCAAAAGAGA